>JASDQU011377875.1:0-10888 GCA_032191745.1 Picea mariana | reverse complement strand
GGAAAGATTGAAGATGTTTTAGTTGCAAAGGGAATCATAATTACTCATTTACTCTTTGTCGATGATGTCTTGTTGTTTGGGAACATATCTCTCACAAATTGACAAGTATTAAAGGAGGCACTTTATTTGTTTTGTAACGCGACGGGGATCTCCTTCAATTCAAAGAAGTCACTATTCCTAGAAGCAGGATGGAAAAGGGAGGAGCTCTCATTGTTAAAAGATATCTTTCCATTTGAAGTTGGTTTTAAGTATTTTGGGTTCTTTATTAAACCAAATTGTTATGCTTTGGCCGACTGGAGTTGGCTGCATAAAAAAATAGAAAAATAATCTCAAATTGGAGTCATAGATGGCTTACTTTAGGGGGAAGAGTAATACTTGTAAAATCAATATTAGAAAGTATAAATGTTTACTGGCTATCATTGACAAAGATTCCTAAAAGTCTTTTAAATAAAATTATAAGAAGGATGTTCTGTTTCTTATGGACTGGGAAAAAAGAAAAAGGAAGTATACACTTGGTAAACTCAAAAATAATTGCCAAACCAAGGAAGAAAGGATGATGGGATTTAAAAAACATTTTCTGGTTTGGAAAAGCATTGGTAGGAAAGGGTTTGTGGAGATACCTTATGGTTCCTAGTCTCTGGCATGAAGTGGTACATAAGAAGTATCTGAAAAAGAAAACAATTCTTGAGTGGTTCAGGGAAGGGAGGAAAAAATGGTCTGGTATGTCAAACTTCTGGAGAGAACTAACGACCTCTTTACCTATAATCATTGATTGGCTTGCTTGGAAACCAGGAAATGGATGGGACATTAGGATAGGAGAGGATCTAATGATTGGGAAACAGTCATACTATAAATTATAAAAGAATTTCACAAGTACTATGCATTCAATTGACATAAAATTTCTAGCTCAGGTAGGATTTCTTGTAACTGAGGACTAAAAATCTTCAATATGGAAAAATGCTAAGTCTCTTGGGCTAGCTGGAGAACATAAAGATGAATAGGATTTATACTTAAATGTCTTAGGTGGGTTTGGCTTTGAATTAAATGCATAAAAGGATACATTAATGTGGTCTTGGAATACCAAAGGAAGACAAGTAAATTCAAAGCAATATGATGAAGTACAAATTCTAGATGACAATGAGGTCTGTCAAAATGAATGGTACATAGAACTTTGGAAGTGGAAGTTACCATTAAAAGTTAAATTATTCCGTTGGTTAATGTTTGTAAATAAAATTCTTACTTGGGATAATTTGACAAAAAGAGGTATGATTGGTCCTAGTAGATGTGTGTTGTGTGGAGCAAAGGAGGAAACTTTGAATCATCTTATGGTTGATTTCCTATTTACCAAAGACATATGGAATTCCATCATAAAGGAACTTAAACTAAAGAGGAATTGGGGAGGAGTACTCCTCTGTGAATGTTACCAGAATTGGGTAAAGGAGATGGAGTTTTGGAAAGAAGTTCCTTTCTTTATTTGTTGGGAGATATGGAAATAGATGAATATGATTATTTTTGAAGAAAAAAATCTTTTTTTGGCCAGGGTTTGCAATGAAATTATACAAGATTTGGGAGAAAAAAAAACACAAAATTTTAAGCCTCATAGGGTTGCTAGGCCTCCAATGTTAGATTGGAATCTGTCAGTGGGTTTCTTTGATGGAGTCTCACAATGTGAGGGCTCAAAATGTGGTGCAGAAGTAATATTAAAGTGTCCAGATTTGGGTTCATATGGTCTTAAGATGAATTGTGGTCCTGGAACTAATACCATGGGTGAACTTTTAGCACTGTGGTGTATTTTATACTTTGCTCATTTCAAAAAGATTAAAAGTTTACAATTGGTAGGAGACTTGAAGATAATTATTGGCTGGTTTTCTCATAAAAACAATCTACAGGTGAGTACACTTCAACAATGGATGGAAAAAATTCGATTGCTGAGTGGAAAGTTTCATCACTTGAAAGCATGACATATATATAGAGAATTCAATAAGGAAGTTCATCAATTATCAAAGAAAACACTGTAGCTGGAAGAAGGTGTGAGGGTTCCTCTTTAGCACGCTGACGTCGTGGAGGGTTGGAGCAGAGATCAATCAACATGTTTACATGTTGTTCCATCTTTTCCAACTTGTACCATTGGTCGTCCTACTCGTTGTGGATCTCAAAGATTGGTTGAAGGCGGTCCTATATCGAGTGGGTAGTTCATGATAGAAGAGTGGGGTTTTCCCGGGGGAGGGGAAAGTATATTATTATTACTTGAACTTACTGTATATAGATATAAAATGTGTAAAAGATTTATAGTAATAAATAAAAATTACATTTTTTCATTTTTCCATTATTCAATGATAATAAATAAAAATATTTTTTATATCATGACATGTTTTTAAATTGTAATAAGGGTTTTTTGTCTTAGTGATATGGATCGTAATAAGTTAATAACTCACCTAGATTGGGTGTCACATGGCTACGAAGGTTGAGACAATGGGACAGATGGTAGGGAAGAAGCACATTTTATCCTCACGCAGGTCCATGAGCTCGTCTCACATCACCTCATAGAGTAGGGCGCCTCAGTTTGATTTCTCTACAACATGGGAGAATGGAAGCTTACCAATGCATGATGAAAATAAAACAACTGAGAATGAAGGCACGTAAAATGAGTAGCTTCCTTTGACATGGGTTAGTGATGATTCCATTTATGGAAAAAATTGGTTCAGTTGGTCTCGCCTTGGCAAACATTATGCATGTGTGTGGAAGGATGATGAAGAAAAAAGATAAAGGAAGGTTGAATTTCATTTTGTCGATCTCGATTATCCTATATGTGTATGAGAACAAAATATTATAGTGGTGGGATATGGAGCTACAATGAGGATAAGGTCATTAAAGTCTGCTGGGTTTTTCCTTGTGTATCATGGCGCCCAAAAGAGAGAGGTGGAGTTGAGTCCAGAGAAGAAAATGCGAGAAAAACTTGTTGTCATGGAGGCGACCATGAATTATCAATTTGACATCGACCCATCTGATTAAGAGACCATGCAGGATTTGGAGGCTGAACTGAGGGCAGGAGGGCTCATTTGAGGATGAGGCATTTGTTGGCCAAGTAGGAATTATTATCCCTAATGTGGATTGCACCAGAAATAGGGATACAAAGTTTCACATCATAGTGTAATTATATTGGAATGTAAAGGCAATGGAGACACAGGGAATGAAGCCGCATGAGAAGGAGCTCAGGCATATTCAATAGAGGCTGGATGCTCTGTAATGCTAGTCAAGCTTGTTGATCATTATGGCTTCATGGCTCGTGAAGAAGCATGAAGGGATTTTCAAGTTTTCCAAAACAAGGACACTCCTTCAAGCTCTATTCTCCCTTTGCAATCGTCGCAATCTATTGGTGCTCAGCCCAATGGGGCTCCCCAATTTCATGTGCTAGATGAGTGATGGCCATTTAATAGTTATGTGTCATTTTGGTCTAGGTTTGTTATATTTTCTTAGTTTTCACTGGAAACACTATTTTAGACTCACTAGACATTTACTATAAGCATAAGTATGATAGTTTAAGTTCTTTTGACAATGGGAGTGGTTTCCCTTTGGGAAGGCCAACAAACTTTGGTTCTTTTTTATTAACATGTGGAGGTTGTTATAGCTAAATGGTTATGGATGTATACACTGTAAATATATAAATAGAATTTTTTTTGCTTACTTACAAAAAAATAATATAAATGGTAATAAGTTACTTTAGTTGAGTTGGAACTTCCAAGTAATTTAAATATAGATAATTTTACTTATGTCTTAATTGAAAATTATGATAAGGTTTAAAAAAGAGATTGAACTAAAAAAATGTTTAGACTTGAAGCAAATTTATAAACTATTTCTAACTCATTGAGTATAAAAACAAAACTAAAATAATGGCTAAATATCACTATCTATGTAAAAAAAAAAAGGAAAATAAACAAATCTTAAAATAATAATTTTTTAAAATATTCAAAATCAATATTATTATTAAATAAAAAATAATTTATAAAGTAACAAATAAATTAATTTATTTTTAAATTAACTTTCAGAAGAAATAAAATTCATTTTATTTTCAAATTTTCAATATAATAATTAATAAATAAAACTTACAACTTTCATTTCACATATAAAAGTCAATATCACTATTGAATTATAAGAGAAATATAATTTTATTTATTTTTTAATTTCCCCAAACAGCCATGTTTAGAAAATTAGAAAATTTATGGAAAGGATGTTTAGAACCCAGAGACATAGTTCTTTCTAGAAATTTTCTAAGCATTATAATTAACTATGAAAACTAGCATTCGAAAAAATGTCATTTTTAAAAATCAAATTCATTTTCATTATTAAATTACATATTTATTATATTAAAAATTATGTCTAATGTTATTTATTTTTTAATTCACTGTATTATTCTTTCCCTATTCAATATATGTGTCATGGTATATCTAATATATCTGTTATGGTAAGAATATAATTTTTTTTTAATCATCTGTAACTTTGCAATTCTATTATATATATATATATAATCTATTTTTAAGATCACGATTAAGTCAGAGATTAAATTAGCAACGCGTCTATTTTGTTATTATACACATGGTTATCCTCGCTGAAAAGGTCTTTATCCATGTTGTCTAGAAAGTAGATTACGTNAGAAAGTAGATTACGAATGTATGCAACGATCCCTCTACCTTCTTGCAGCGGAAAGGTGGTAATGCTGAAACGCCATTTTTCCATATTGAGGAGAAAGTTAGTAACGAGTCCATTTTTGGAAATTGTTGAGAAAGTCGGTAACAAATGTATGTAACGACCCCTTTACATTTTAGTATTTACCAATGGTAAATCCATTTTGATCGCTTTACCTTCTACTAGTGAAAATGGCATTTTTACATATAGTCAAGAAAGTAGGTGACAGATGAGCGGAAAGGCACTTCCTGGAAATTTTAGAGAAAGTGGTAATGACATTTTTACATATTGTCGAGAAAGTAGGTAACAGATGTTTATCTGTAGTGGAAAGGCACTTCCTGGAAATTATAGAGAAAGTGGTAATGACTATATGAAATGATTCCTTTACCTTCTACCAATGGGAAGGCCATTTTTCCATATTGTCAAGAATGTCGATGATGAATGTATCTCTGCACTTCTATGAACTTGTAGAGAAAGTGGCTACTAAATGCACACACACAATATTTAAGGAACGTTAAACAATATGATTTAGTATAGTTGAGGCTAAAGACGTGGATGAGCAAATGCTGAAGTACGCGATGCGAGTGTGAGAAAAAAAACAAAGTTTGTGCAATAAACAAAGTAAAAAATAGAGTACAAAACATAGTATTCAAGTCTGTTGTATATGCAGAAAGAAAAAAAAAAACCAGATTTATATTACTAACAATGTTCAATTACAATCAGTGCTGCTGCATTTTTTATTCTTCCTTTGTTCAAAAATTATTTCTATCTATCTTCTCCTCTATCTATGAAATAAACAGACTTCTACTTCTTATATAAAACAGATGGAAAATATTCTAACCACTACAACCACATGCATTCAAGATCTGATGACTAGCTAAAATCTAGGGCATTTATTTCACTATTGTGTATGATTTTATGACAAGACAATAGGTTGAGCATCAAGCTTATCTTCATCACTCCCCCTTAAGTTTGATTTCCCTAAATCGGTAATATCCCCATGAGGGATAGCTGCAAAGAAGTGTTTGTTGAGGTCAATGAGTCCCAGATCTTCTCTTAGTTGCTCAAAATTCTCCTTTGGCAATGCTTTTGTGAATATATCTGCAAGTTGCTCCTCTAACTTGCAAAATTTCAAATTTATTTCTCCAGTTTCAACCAATTCTTTTATGAAATGATGCTTTATGGCTATGTGTTTGTTGCGTCTATGAAACATTGTATTCTTTGATAGAGATATAGAGTATTGGTTATCATGGAATATTGGTGTTCCCTCTTGTTGTTCCTGATTCATATATGATAATATCCTTCTTAACCATACAACATGACAAGCTGCTTCATTTGCTGCCACATACTCCTCTTTTGCTATGGAAAGTGACACAATGGGTTGTTTCTTTGATTCCCATGAAATGGCTCCTAACCCAATTTGGAACACATATCTAGATGTGCTCTTTCGATCATCTATATTTCCTCCCCAATCGTTTTCAATGTACCCAACTAACTAAAAGTTATTTGTTGCAATATATAAAATTCCATGGCTTTTGGTGCCATTCACATACCTTAAAATTATTTTTCTTTCTTGCAAGTATGTTTCCTTTGGAGTTTCCATAAACCTGGAGATTAGACTAACTGCATACATGATATCAGGTCTTGTTTCTATTAGATACATAAGACTTCCAACCATACTTTTATAAAATGTTGGATCTTCATTGTTACTCCAATGATCTTTACTTAGCTTCAAACCTGTTGGTGTTGGTGTTGGTGTTGGCTTTCTATTCAACATCCTAAATCTCTTCAAGATATCCCCTACATACTTGGTTTGAGATATGAAGATACCTTCATTTGTTTGTTTAACCTCAATACCAATAAAGTATCTCAATAAGCCCATATTTGTCATTTCAAATTCTTTCTTCATTGTTGTTCTGAATTCTTCTATGGACAAATTGATATTTACTGTAAAAATTCGATCATCTACATATAAGAAAATAATTAGAATTTCACCTTGATTCTTGGTTTTGATGTAAAGTGTTGGCTTACTGCTACTTTTACTAAAACCATTTCTCAACAAGTATGAGTCAATGAGACTATACCAAGACCTGGGTGCTTGCTTGAGCCCATACAATGCTTTCTTCAACCTATACACTTTCTTCTCAAGTTCGGGAGTTTCAAAACCAGGGGGTTTTTGAACATATACTTCTTCCTTTAAAACTCCATTGAGAAATCCTGATTTTACATCCATTTGATGGACTTTCCAGTTATGTTGAGCTGTTATTTTCAAGACAACTCGTATTGTTTCCATCCTTGCTACAAGAGAAAATATTTCATTATAATCTCTTCCATGTTGTTGTTTATACCCTTTGACCACAAGTTGTGCTTTGTGTTTTTCAATTCTTCCTTCTACATCATTCTTGGTTTTATAAACCCACTTGACACTAATAACTTATTTTCCTACTAGAAGGTTTACTAGCTCCCATGTCTCATTTTTCTCAATTGCTTTCATTTATTCATCTATGGCATCACACCATTTTCTTTCTTTTACCGCATCTTCAAAATAAATAGGATTAAATTCAGAAAAGAAAGAAAAATTCACCAATTCATTATCATCATCTTCATAGCTAGATGTCTCATATATCTCCTTCAAGCTTCTTGTTTTTCTTGAGCTATCGTCGCCATGATACCTTGAAGATGATGGATTGGTTATTCATTTTGTCTTAGGAGTTCCTATTGGGGGAACTTGTCGATGGAGGTGTCACTTTGGTTGACACCTTGTGCTCCATATTGAATGTCAATNTTCCATTTGATAAGTCCATAGGATGTATTGCTGCCATGACATCTTGTGTTGTTCCTTGCTAATCATTCCATGCTTCATCTTCAAGAAAGATCGCATCTCTGTTGATTGTTAAGTCCTTTGTTTTGGGATTTTATAGTTTGTATGCCTTTGACTATTCACTATATCCAATAAAAACACATTTTTCTCCTTTATCATCCCATTTTTGTCTTCTTTCTTTGGGTATATGTTCAAATTCCACACAACCAAAGACTCTCAAGTGTTTAACACTAGGTTTTTTCTTGCTACATGCCTCTTGTGGAATCATGTTACGAACACTTTTTGTGGGACATCTATTCAACAAAAAAATTACAGTTGCTACTGCTTCACCCAAGAATTCATTTGAAAATCCTTTAGCCTTTAACATGCTCCTAGCCATTTCTTGAATGGTTCTATTTTTCCTTTATGCCACACCATTCTGTTGTGGTTTATACCTTGTTGTAAATTTCTTCTTGATTCCATGTTCTTTACAAAAATTTAGAAATTCATTTGATATGTATTCTCCTCCTCTGCCATTCCTTAGGACCTTTATGTAGTTTCCACTTTGTTTCTCAACTAAGGTTTTGAATTGTTTGAAGATCTTAAAGGCCTCAGATTTATACTTAAAAAAATACCCATGTTTTTATGTTGAAATCATCTATGAATGTTATAAAATATTGACTTTTGCCAAGAGAGGGGATTTGCATAGGACCACACAAATATGAATGAATCAACTCAAGTGGAGTTCTTTCTCTCCATGATTTACTAGAGGGAAAATAGTTTCTATGTTGTTTTCCCAAAATGCATCTCTCACATATTTTAGTAGGATGTTCAATCAAAGGCAGTCCTCTTACCACTTGCTTCTTATACAACAAATTCAGTCCACCGTAACTCAAGTGACCATATCTTAGATGCCACAACCTAGATTGGTCTATTGTATCAACTTTGAATGCAGTTGAAAAATTCATTCTTTATGGTTAAAGGAAACATTTTTGTCTTTGTCATCTTAACTGTTGTAATTTGACTATCACTACCACTTCTATAAAAAATAATAAATTCTCCATTCTCAAACATAACTTTATATCCCTTTTGAACTAACAGTCCAACACTAATGAGATTGTGTTTTAAACCAAGGACATAGTATACATCTTGGATTTGTTTAATTTCACCTTGCTTTGTGCAATTGGAGATGCATCCATTACCCATGACTGGCACTTTGTTGTTATTTCCCATTTTAATCTCATATTTCACAGATTCATTAATGCTTGAAAACATTTCTTTGTTTCCACTCATGTGGTTGCTACAACAATTATCTAAGTACGAAACATCCTTTTTACTTTCTTTTGCTACATTGCAAATGATGAACACATTTTCTTTCTTTTCACTTTCACTTTCTTTTCTCTTATTGAAATTTGCATTTTTTGATACGTATCACATTTTTTTTTTCTACATTCAGATGCATAATGTCCAATCTTTTTACAGTAATGACACTAGACATTTGATTTTTCATACCTTTGTGAAAAGCTCCCACGTGAATTGTTGTTGCTCCTTCCTCTTCCACGTGTTTCTGAAGAATTGTTTTGTCCTCTTTCATGGATATTGTTGAAGCTTCCACTTCCAGTGCCTATAGCAACACCTCTATTGTTGGATGATCTACCTCTTCCTCTAACTAAAACTTGAGATCTAAAATCTTGCTCAGAAGAGACGATAGTTGATCTATTCAGCGTTTGTTCATGGATTTACAAGGAACCCGTAAGCTCATCAAGGCACATTTGAATGAATTCCTTTGACTCTTCTATTGCTACAACAATAGGATCAAATCTGGGAGGAAGACTTCTCAAGGTTTCTTCTATGATTCTTTCATCATCAAGAGTGTCTCCATTAGTTCTAATTTGATTAACCAAGATCATAGTACAAGTAAAGAAATCATTCACTGACTCAGACTCCTTCATTTGCAAATTTTCAATATCTCTTCTTAACAATTGTAACTTGACAAGATTTACCTTGCTGCTTCCTTGGTATGCATTTTGCAAAGTCTCCCATGTTTTCTTGGATTTTGTAGTTGTTACTATCATTGAAAAAATGGAATCTCCCATAGTTGTATGTATAAAGTAAAGAGCCTTGGAATCCTTCTTCTTGTTCTCCTTCAGTGTGTTCATCTTAGCTTGAGTGAGTGCATTAAATGCAACCTGGTCTGCAGGCTCAGTGAAGCCATTTTCAACTAGCTTCCACAACTCTTGAGAGTAGAAAATGGTCTTCATCTTGATGCACCAAACATCATAATTTTTCCCATCAAATTGTGGTACTTGCTGCCACATGCTACCACTGCTAGCCATTTTAAAGAACCATAATATAAACAAAAAACACCTCATATGCTATGATACCAATTTGTGGGAAAATAAAACAGAGTTTGTGCAATAAACATAGTACAAAAAAAAGTATTCAAGTTTGCTATATATGCTGGAAAAAAAAACCAGATTTATATTGGCAACAATGTTCAATTACAATCAGTGTTGTTGCACTTGCTATTCTTCCTTTGTTCATAAATTCTTTCTATCTATTTTCTCCTCTATCTATTAAATGAACAGACTTGTACTGATTATATAAATTAGAGCTGGAAAATATCCTAACCACTACAACCACATGCATTCAAGATCTGATGAATAGCTAAAATCTATTTAAGAAGATCAACAACTGTCCTGGGTAAAAGTCAAAATTGGTTGTAGGGAATTTATTTCATTGATGTGTATGATTTGATGACTGCAGAGTAGGCTTAGCATCAATCTTATCTTCAACATGAGTGACTACCCCAAGCCTGACAAGTGAATTGAAACCTTCAGAGAAAATATGGAGCAAGCTGTTGTTAGCGGGCTTACATAAAACTTGTCTTCTATTGTCGCTGAAAAACTTTTCCAAGAGGTATCTCTCGTCACTAACTTCAGAAATGATTTTGAATTTATTTGTGATGAGTTTAATTCAATTAAATGATTTTTGAATGACGCGAGAGGAAAGGAGACATCCAATACCATTACCCAGTGGCTTGACAAACTTCAAGATTTTCTCTATGATGCTGTGGGCATAGTAGAGGGATGTGAGGATCGCAAGAAACACAAGAGTGCTAAATATCTCAAATATGCGACATGTGTACTTGTTGTGGATGCACACACTCATCCATTCAATGCATATGAATATTTGGAAGGACACGACAGCAGAAAAAAAATATTGGAAGATGGATTTAGAGTCATTGTGTAATATACCATATATAAAATGTATGCAAAACAAAAATAAAATGCTAGTAATGGCAGAATAACAAAAATATAACCAGAACATTCACCACAATAACACTGCAATGATATAAGAATAACAACAAAAATAACACTTTGAATTTGAAAGAAATGTTCACAG
>JASDQU011377873.1:24236-35551 GCA_032191745.1 Picea mariana | reverse complement strand
CCCTACCACCCTTATTACAAACAAATGATTGAATCACCAACAACACATATAAATCAATTCTTACCACTTCTTCACTATTATGCAATTCTTCTCTGCTACACTATTCTTTTGCTTTGTTCATACTTGGCTTGACTTGCTGTCTCTTTCTATCTGTTCTATCTCTGTTCTTCTCATGCTTTTTGATATGTGCACATTATGCTCTCTTCACCTTTTCGCTTCTGTTCAGCTTCTGTTCCTTATCACTGAGCTTTCTTCACACTGCGCATACTGTAGTTTTACCTTTCTACAATTCAACTCATTTTTTTAGTCAGAACAACCAACCACGCACAATCTCTATGTTTTTCTTTTATACACCACATCGACGGCCATTACACTTCGAATCTTCTTAGGCAAAGAAAACGTCTCAGTAACTGAAATTACAACCAATCAAGAATCATGAATCAGTTTTGCTAACTGATTCGTAACTGTTCAATTAACTGTGAGATGGAACAATAGCCCTCCGATCATATTCAAATTCATCTGCACCGTTGGATTAATAAAGATGGATCTTGTGTTTATTTCACCATTTCGCAATTCGACATTTCGACATTTCGACATTCCTCGCGATGAGATAACTTGACACTCCATGTCGCGATCCCCGAAACTCCGAAAAAAGAACTTAGCTATTAGCGCCTTTCACAATCTCGCATTTTGACATTTTGCCATTTCGACACTCTTGATGTGTGAGTTCTTGACATCTCCAACTCTCGGTATCCGAACCTCCGGTATGGAGTCTTTAACATTTCACGATTTCACATTTCGACATTTCGCGATTTCAACACTCTTGATGTGCGAGTTCTTGACATCTCCAACTCCCAGTATTCGAACCTCCAGTATGGAGTCTTTTACATTTTAGGATTTCGCATTTCGGCATTTTGCGATTTCAACACTCTTGATCTGCGAGTTCTTGACATCTCCAACTCCTGGTATCCGAACCTCCGGTATGGAGTCTTTGGCATTTCGCGATTTCACATTTCACGACTTTGGGTTTTGTGACTTCGGGACTCCTGTGATGAAGAGTCTTGACTCCTGACTCCTCCAACTCCCGGTATCCAAAATTCTGGTAGNCTGTGCTTAAACAATTTTAAGCCAATTAAACCATTTTTAATCTTTCTCCAAGTGACCATCAATATTATACAATATATGAACAACATAAATAATGAGCATTATTCACACATAAGATATACACAGAAACAGATTTTCACAAGGAAACCCATAAAGGGAGAAAACCTCTTCTTCTTCAAAATGATAGGTGGTCTTTTAAGTTCTGTACATCATCAATAATTGAGCACCAACTCAATGTGAGGATACTACCTTTGTTTTACAAGATCCAACTTGTTTGGGAGCACCAAATCTCTGGTTTCTCTAGCACCCACTAGAAGGAAGCACCAACTCCCTGAGTGTTCCAGCATCAACTGGATGGAAGCACCAACTTCCAGTCACACAGACAGCAACCTATATAACAGAGAACAACTGTTCTCCCTTGCACCACCCTGCCACCCTGGATTTTCTGGCTGCAACCAGATGGAAGCTACAATTCCCTGTGTTCAAGCATCCACTTGAACCGCTGAGGACAATAGTCCTCCCTAGCACCCCCCCTTTTTTTAAATAAGTGATTGATAAAACAAACAATACAAATGTCTCAATTCTTACCCCTTCTTCATTGTTCTGCAATTCTTCTCTGCTATACTATTCTTCTTCTCTGTTCATATTTGTCTTGACTTGCTGTCTCTGTCTATCTGTTCTTTCTCTGTCATTTTCATGCTCTTTGAAATGTGCACATTCTGCTCTTTTCACATTTTCTCTTCTGTTTAGCTTCTGTTCTTTATCTCTGAGCTTTCTTCCCACTACACATGCTGTAGTTTTTCCTTTCTACAATTCAACTCATTTTTTAGTCAGAATAACCAACCATGCAAAGTCACTGCGTGTTTCTTTTATGCACTATGACACCTTCAGTTACCCCTTGAATCTCCAAGAAAACACATCAACAACTGAATCGCCAACCATCCAAGAATCATGATTCAGTTCTGCTAACTGAATCGTAACTGATCGATTACCTGTGAGGTGAGACAGTAACCCTTCAATCAAGTTTCTAATTAACCAGCACCATTGGATTAAATCCGCAGGATTTCGCGTTTATCTCATAAGCCCACTGGCTGTCACTGAGCGCTAAGCAGAATTTGAATCTCACGATCTCGCATCTCGGCAATCCTGTGATAAGGGATCTCGACACTTCAAGTCACGATTGCCGAGACTTCGAGATGGAGCTTAGCACCGCTATCTTCTTCCTGTCACGTGACCACCGACGGTGACCACAAGCTGTGCCAAAAGGCACTTCGTATTTCGTGAGCGTATAAACTTCATCGAGCCTGATCGACGGTCGAGATCTCCAAAGATCCGATGGTCCAGATCTTATCGCGATCTCGCATCTCGCGAGCTCTGTGATGAAGAGTCTTGACGCTCCAAGTCGTGATCGTCGAGACTCTGAGATGGAGCTTAACATCGCTAGCTTCTTCCTCCATCTTCTGCAGATGTAACCACTGGTTGTGACCACAGCCTTATTCGAAAACGCATTTCACACTTTCGCATCTCGGGTATTCTGTGATGAGTCCTCTCGACTCTCCATGTCACTAACTCCGAAATAGAGCTTGGCTTCTCTAGCTCTGCTCTCCATATCTCGACAATGTGACCATGAGATATGACCACTCACCAATCAAATGAGAACTTTGCTCCTTTGAATTTCCAGTCAGCGAAACATTAATCCCTCACCACATGTCCCTCTTGGATCAACGATCAAGATCTTATCATGATTTCGCAACTTCACGGTTCTTCGTCATGTCTGATCAACGGTCCAGATCAATCTTCGATCCGATGACTAGGATTATTTTGTGAATTCACGAGTCTTCGTTGTGCCTGATTCGGAATTTCGGCGTTTCGCATTTCGTGACTTCGGGACTCCTGTGGTGAAGTGTTTCTACACTTCCAACACCCGGTATCCAAAACTCTGATTTCCTGGTTTGCGAAACTCCAAAATGGAGTGTGCCTGTTTCGCGATTTCAGTGTTTCGCATTTCGCGCGACTTCGAGACTCCTGTGATGAAGAGTCTCAATTCTTGACCCCTCCAACTCCCAGTATCTAGAACTCTGAAATGGATTTATTTGACATGCTCTAATCTTTTGCATTTCAGGGGATTTTCTGCCATGCAATCATCGTTGCGCTGCTAGTCTTGCCACTTTCTCCTGTTCATAATCGTCGGGCTGAGCTTGCCATCAATGAAAAACAAATACTCTGCCTTCTGTCTGATGACAAACATGCCAACATGATGACCTCCACATATCCCTTTATGAAATTCAATGATGATCGCCTCAGTCTCTTCCTTTGTAATATAGTTCAACAATGTTCCTACTAGATCCTTCCAAAACAAATGTTCTCCCATAATGCAATACTTCATATCTTTGAGCTTGATGGATCTAGCCTTGGATTTATCCCATAAAGGTGAGCAATTTAGGTGTTGAAGGTAAAACATTATGTCTTTGTACCAGCCTGATTCAGAGAACTTGAGGCTAACCTTAGAAATTTGATATTGTGCCTCATCTTCTTCTTTCCTAGCTCCCGTGATGTTTGCTGTCATAATATTTAAATCAATAGCTTGATAATTTGATTCAGCCATAAGTTTAGCTATCCCTTGGCCTCTTACCAACTTAGTGGGTTTTATCTCCAAATCATACTCTTACATCTTGGAGATCCATTTTCCTCTTCTTCCCTTATTGTTAGGTTGTGTGAGAATATCTTTAACAACAATGTTACATACATAAGAAAATATTTTGGAGTGCAAGATATAGTCTCTGAAGGCTTTCAATGATTTAACTAGGGCATATGCTTGTTTCTCCAACTTACTATATATTAATTCAACCTCTCTCAAAGCTCTGCTGAAGAAGGCTATAGGTTGTTCTTGACTTTCATCATTTTTTTGTAGCTAGACAACAACTATGGTGTGTTCATAATCAAAAGAAAACATGAAAAAGTCCTTATCATAATTCAGGCTGGCTAAGACTAGCGATTTTCCCAAGGCTTCTTTGATTGTTTGAAAGGATTCTATGGCTTCAGGGGCCCACTTTATTTCATGATTCTTCTTTAAAATATTAGTGATGTGCCTGGCTATCTCAACAACGTTGGGGACAAATCTTCTCAAGAAGTTGATTCTGCCCAGCAAGGCCTTCACTTCCTTTCTATTTTTGGGTATAGTAATATGATTTATTGCTTCTACCCTCTCCGGGTCTATCTTCACCCCCTCTTTGGACACTATATGTCCCAAAAGTTATCCTTCAGTCATGGCAAAGAAAGAATTCTCCAGATTCAAGGATAAACCAAACTTTCCGCATTTCACAAAAGTTTGCTTCAAGTGTTCGATGTGTTCCTCATTTGTCTTGGAGAAGAAAATCATGTTGTCCAGATATATGACAATGAATCTATCCTTTTATCCCACGAAGGCAATATCCATGGCCCACTGAAATGTAGCTCCTGCATTTATCAAACCAACGAGCATTTTATCATACATGAAAGTTCCCCATGGGGTGGTGAAGGTTGTTTTTTCCCTGTCATTAGGATGCATTGGTACCTGATTATATCATGAGAAACCATCCATCATAGAAATTATATTATCTCCCACCACTCTCTGAAGTATATGATCTATTTTGGGCAAATGACAGTTATCTTTTAGTGAGCATTTATTCAATTTTATGAAGTCCATGCACAACCTTATCTCTCCACTCCTCTTCCTGACTAGGACCAAATTAACCACCCATTCAGAATACCTAAGAGGGATGATGGTTTGAGTGTTAAGTAACTTCCTCACCTATTTCTATAGGGTTGGTAGCAACAAGGGGTTGACTTGTCTGAACTTCTTCCTAAAAGACTTAGTACCGGGATTGAGTGGTATCTTGTGTTGTATAATGCTGGTATCGTATGACTTTAGGTCTTCATATTTCCAAGCAAAGAAATCTACATATTCCTTGAACAAAGTATGCAACCTTGTGCTTGGGGGAGATTTCTTTGGACAATTTTATGAATTTTGGTTCTTTCTTTGTCCCAATGTTGCATTCTTCAACGTTATCTTCTTTGGGCATGACTGTAAGCTTTATGGGCACATCATTTCGATCAAAAAGTTGTTCCAGGGGGACTAGTCCTTTAGGGATAAAATCGTTATTCAGTTGGAGGAATTTGTGACCAGCCATATATTCATTGAACTCAAAATTCATTTGCATCTCTACTTCAACCACAATTTCCCCTTTTTCTTCATCATCCAAATCTACATATGTGTTGACAAATTCATCTTTGACCTCCAAGAATATTTTGATCTGTTGATCATCTTCAAAGACTTTCTAGTACTTTATATTATCAGGATTGGAAGGTCTATACCTTATCTCAATATCATATCTCATCTGAGGAATGAAAAGGGCTTTGAAAGTACTGTCTGCTATTGCTAAGGAATCATCTTGCTGGTTAAATTCTCTTGAGAGAGAGATGATATTAAAAACTTTGTAAAAATTATGAATTAAATCCCATACTTGATTTCTGTAGGCTCCCATCTTGGGGTGTCTTGTATGATAGCCACCTTTGATTTGCTGAACCACAAGTTCAGAATCTCCAAAGGCTACCAACTTAGTAATCTGCATCTTCCTTGCTTCATCCAAACCCAGAATCAAGGCTTCATATTCAACTACATCATTAGTAGCTTCAAATTCCAATTTGTAAGAAAAATAAATTTCTTCTTTTTTGGGGGAGATAAGAACTACTCCGACTCCTACTCCTTCCTTTGAATATTATCCATCGAAGTACATTGTCCATATACCTTGTGTCTCTTGGGTAGGGCTCAAAAAAAGATTGATTGAAGTTAGGGCTTCTTTATACTCTTCATTTACTAAGAGTATGCAACAACGTAGGTCTTCATTAACAACATATATGGGGTGGTTTACATAGTTATTTTGGTCACTGATTACATATGAAAACTTTGTTTCTCTGTATAATATCCTATTTTCTCCTCCAAAGACTGGCATAGCTCATGTCCATCTGCATTGTACCTCCTATCTTTATAACCCAAGTTTTGGCTAGGAGCATCCCATAATTCATAGGTACATCAGCTACTACCTCACCCATCATAATGTTTTTAACATGAAGTTGAGCCAAAGTGACTACCATGTCTTTAATCAATCCATCACACTTCACTTTCCTGACATCAAAAGAGTAGAGGTCGTGGTAAGGCCTCATTATTTCTAACCATAACTTCTCCATTACCACTTTTGGCATGAGGTTATGAGATGTAACAGAGTCGAGCATACAATTATGTAGCATCTTGTCATGGATATTCAAGGTCACATAGAAAGGTGCAATTGACTCCTCCTTGTCATCTATATGAGGACCAAATACTATAGTAGGAGACTCATTTTGTGAATTCATAGTGTCAGGTGGACTTGATGGGATTTTTCTTTGTATAATGTTTTCAATTTGTTTGTGGTATGAGTGATTTTTGGCCAATTTGGCCAATGGTATCGTGATCTTGATTTTGGAAAGTTCTTTTTCAAAATTGAAGGATGAAACCGATTCCTCAAGCTCCTTCACCTCTTTTATGATTTTGAAGTTTCACCAATTTATTTAATCTTGATAGTATTTTTTGGCTCTTTGAATTTATCCATAGAAAGACTTGAGCTCAACTTCTTAGGCTCTGGTTGGCTCTCCTGGTTAACAACTTTTTGCTTAGGCCTAAGATCATACTTCATGTTCATTTCATCCTATAATGCATCAACGAACATTCTATATTGAGTAGAGAACAATACTTCTTCACTGGACTCATTTTTGAGGGTTGGCCTCTTAATACTGAGAGAGTCTTCATAATCATTCCGATTTAGGTGCATAGTATTATTTTCCTCCCGCAACAAGTGTATGTATTCTAGATTATCATTGTATCCTTCATTTGTTTCTTCTTCTACCAGGTTATTTTGATCATTAGTTCAGACATGAGGTTGAATGGGTTGCTCATCATTCTTATTTATCTCCTCATGAGTTGAGGATTAAAAGGCATCCTAAACTGGCTAGGGTTCCTCACCCCTCCTTCTCGAGGGAATTTATTAGCATTACCATTCTCCATTTCAAATCTATACATCTTGTTTGTCATATTTATTATCAATCTAGACATTTCATCCATTCAAGCTTCATGAGCATCTTTGGTTGGGATCAGAGGGTCACAATATTCTATGATATTCTTCTTGTCTACTTGATCAGAATTTTGTTTTATTTTGTCGGATGCAATCACATTTCCCTCTATGTATATTGCATCATACTGCATTATCAACAAGCTTGGAGCTCTCCTTTTTCTTAATGCCATGGCAAAATCAGCATCAAAATCCCCAACATATGTGACCTTGGCTGCTCGTTGTAAATGATTTATTTCTCTTGGGATCTTGTTGTAAAGATTTTTAAACCTTCTTTTAAATTCAATAACATACTCGTTTGATTTCTTCTTAAGGGAGATGAATTCATTCAGGTAGTACAGACTGTCCCTTGTCTCCCCCCATTGCTTCATAAATGCAGATTCAAGAGTCTGCCAACTGTCAATAGAGGAAGTGGGGAGTTCCCTAGAACATTTATGAACATCGCCCTCTAGGTTTTGAAAAAACAACCTCATGACATCGTCATGCTCCACGAACAAGTTATCAGTGAAATCCTGGAAGGAGACTAGGTGTTCTTCAACATAAAGGGCTGGTTCACCATTGTATTTGGGTAACTGATTTAGGTAATTTTTAGGTAGTTCATGAACGCGATCAGGTATATTTAGAGGGGCAAATCGGGCCATGACCCAGGGGTTTAAAGGTGGTGGGGGAGGTTGATATCCCCCAACTCTTCCTCCTCCTATATTAGCCATAAGGTTTTGCAAGATAATGTTATGGGCCTCAACTGATGGAGGGATAATAGGGTCTTTTAGAAATGGTTTAAAGGAGGAGCTTGTTTCTTGACGAAATCCTAAAGGAGAATTCCATAGATCTATTAAGGGTTCATGAGGTAGCTTAGCAACATAAATATAATCGACATATATATCAACAATGTCTAAAAATTCGCTACCTACATGAACAATATAATGCAAAGCTCCCAAATTAAGGTTACCTTGAGGCGAAGATATTTGACATTCTTAGAGGTTTCTCCAGGTGACGATATTCTCAGTGTATGAGTATACTGGAGTATGCTTAGGATCCAGGTTTCTTCTGGTATGTATTATAGTAGATGTCAGATCTTCTTCTTGTGGATTCGCTAGGTGAAAATAACTTAACAACAAGGTGTCTGAAAACTCGTTCACCTCCAAGTACTAGATATACAATGTCATATCCCTCGGGAAAAATACCTTCAAATTCCATTCCCTGACAAAGACGCCATTTCAGATGTTATCCTTCAAGATGTTCCAGGCTGTAAATGGAACTATGCCGAGGCACCCCAAGGTCTAAGACCCAAAACATATCTTAAATCTAGGTTGATTTACAACATAAATTATGCAAATTGTTTTTGGAATTTTCTCTCTCTCTCTCTCTCTCTCTCATTCAAAACTATCGGCCATCAAACAATACTAGAAATAAGATCAAGACGTTCGACGTGAAGAGGCATATGTCCAGGAGTGATTTAGACAGTTTTATTTTAGTTTGAGAAGGGGGAAGATTTAGAATAAACAAAAGATAGATGTGTGAGACAACTTTAAGGTGAATCTTATAGCCTATGGATAGAATAATGTGTCGAGCAGTTAAGAATTCAACAGTTCTTACACATATATCAGATCTTTAAAACATGCATTAAACAATAAACATTTTCATACATCTAAATCCATGGAGGTACCCTCTGCACACCATTAAACACATGAAAAAATGATATGAAGTGGTCATACATTCAGAGGAAATCACTTCAACATCATAAGCTAAACAACATGCAGTCACACTGTACATGTCATAAAACTTGCTGCTCGAGATTTTATTAATGGGGATCTAATACAATAATCCATGAAGTGAGAGGGATGGATTTTACAAGAGAACATACAGAAAAATAAGCACAGACTAAAGCGTAACGCAGGGGATGAATCTATTGCATCCTACAACCCTAAAATTGATCTGTGTTTGAGGGGGGTTTTGATTAGACAACTCAGGTATAATATACTCTTCAATTCCCCAAAATGCCGACCCTTCAAATGAGCTTCCTCTACCGATTTATAGCTGCTCTAATTTAGAGGGAAAACTGCTTTCTTTGACCAATGTTGCTTCTTGAATATCTATTCCATCTTGTTAGAATATTGATACCGCCCCTCGTTTCCTAACTGATTTCAGCCTTTCATATGATTTTATCGGATTTTACTGGGAATAAACCCACCTATTTTGTCATGTGAGCCTTGCTAATATTGTTGTTGAGTGTGTTCTTCCATTCCAATTGAGCATTGACTCGAGTACATCCAGGTGGCTCAATTGATTCTCACCATTTCATCATAATCCTTTTATCTCAGTGGTTATACTAATATGCTAAACATTTCCTTCCAACTGACATGGCTTGGTGACATCTGATACAATGGGCCAACTCATTGTATCCTCTTCTTCAAGCTTCTCTAGTGCACTCACGAGATTGGCCGATACTCTTTAGGGTGGACTCCCAAATGCACGTTTGCCTTCAATATTATGCTAATGATACCAGAGAAGGACATTTTTGTCAAAATGAGATAAAGAAAACATGATCCCAACATCTGTAGCCAAGATGGTGTTAGAAAAACAGGACCGTGGAACAATAAAATAAAAAAAAATGCAGAAACAAAACACATAAGATACACAATAAAATAGAGACACAGATTTACATGGTTCACCCAGTGTGGGCTACATCCACCAGAGATATTGCCGGGTCCTTCCTTTGTTATTATCCAGCATATGAAGGGATACAACCTACAACAAACCCGCTATAACTTCCTTTTCTTTCTCTCACAGTCTCCTATCTCAGAATACAATATTCACCATCAACCATAGCCGCAATACATTTCCCTCATAAAAGAGGGTTGCCTTCTAGGGCACAAAACCCTAACATAATCTCTACCGTTAGATCTGCGACCTTATAATGAACGGTCCAGATTTACAATGAAATTACAATATACATTTACAAGGCAATTTTTCCTTCAGGGGCTTCGCCCCTGAACCCCCATTGGGGGACGCTACCCTCGAACCCCCGCTGGGGGACCGCTTGCCCCTAGACCCCCCAGCCGGGGGGATAGCCCCTCCGAACCTCACAGAGGGGGTACCCCCCCTCTGCACTCCCTCGCGTGGAAGAGTGTACATATTTCTGGGGTGTAAATACTTCATGGGGTATAAACACGACTAAAAGCAAGGACCTCTGAATTAGGAAGATAATCAGGCTCCACAACCAACAGATGGTTCATAACCCACTCTTGAGCAGGGAGTTGACGTAGGTGGGTCATCATCCGGAACACCTATAGTTCGAGTAAGTCTTCTTTAGGACCCAAAGTATTAGAAAATGAATGGATGGTGATCTTTGTCGTCTTCACTTATAGGGGATTGCCACATATTTGAGAAGGTAGCTAATGAGGAGAAATGATTTGCTATACAATGAGATTTTTGAAAATCTCGGACTGGCATTAATGCACATGTCGGGGTGATGATTAATGATTTTTTTCAGTCCTTAGGCATGAGTATGCTGATGAACGAAGGATGGGAAAATGGGATATTAGATATTCTGTTATATGTCACATATTTTCCAATAGATTTGGTGGGCTGTCGATGAATCCTCCCACTCCCATGAAACATTTTCCCTCGTTCCTTTGCTTTCATATGTGTGTCTTTCTCCCAATGGTTTAGATCCTTTGAAATATGGAAAATGCGCAAAACTTGGATGACGTCATGATGGCATCATCATGAAGACGTGGATGCGTGATAGCTCAAGATTTTTCCATGCAGGTGTTGACGTGTCTTCCTGGGCTCGACATATGTATGGAAG
This sequence comes from Picea mariana, assembly GCA_032191745.1. NCBI lineage: Eukaryota > Viridiplantae > Streptophyta > Pinopsida > Pinales > Pinaceae > Picea > Picea mariana. The sequence continues at coordinate 24,493 of JASDQU011377873.1, read as the reverse complement.
ATTCTATCATGTTTACTGGGGGTAATTATGGGATCCCTTACCATAGATGGTGTTCTCTGACAGGCTTGAAAAACACATGGTCGTCCTTTGAAGTCTTCTTCAACTTTCTAGGCGTTCAGGTGGACTACCATGTCGAATCCAGGTGGAGCTGAACGGGAAATCATACAGAAGATGAGGTGGTTGGTGTCACTATTAAATTTGAACGTTTTTGCGACGAAGTAGAGACGAATTTTCGTCGGCATAGAGTCGTTTTTGCG
>JASDQU011377873.1:0-15775 GCA_032191745.1 Picea mariana | reverse complement strand
AAAGGAAGCCAGTGCCTCACTTGTTCACTCACTCAGCTCACTCATCTAGTCCGCAAGTATTGAAAAAAGCTGCAGTTACCAATTGCTGAAAGAAGGAAGAGAGAGAGGCGCATTGCTTGGGAGAGGATATTCTCTAGTGTTTGGTTTATTGTCTTGGCATTGGATTGGCTATGGTTCTTTGATTATTTTCTGATCTAGCATCATGGTAGTTTGTCTCTCATAGAGAGAGAGTTATTATGGTACCGTACTTGGTTATTGAATCTATATTAAAGAAGTTTTGTTGGGTTTTCTTCCCCTTGAGGGTTTCCCGGGATAAATGCTTGTGTACTCTTGTGATTGTGTTTCTCTCGGTGATCCTATCTATGCTATGGTTATCTAGTAAATTGAAAAGAAACATAATAATAGATTAAACCTTAACAGTAGGAGCCAGATGTTATACCCATTTTGTGGATAACTAAGGAGATGATGTCTCAAGGCCTTCATGTTGCAGATATGGAGTGTCGAGAGACTACATGACCAGTAGTACACTTTGCAAAGATGGAAAACCCACTCACCACCACAAATGGTAACAGGTTTACAGATGTCATCCACCACACCAATTGGCTTCCGGAAGGCAGTGGGCCTTGCTCCATGAGGTACAAGTCGGTATTATGGTGAGAATCATTTCAATACCTAAGCCATTTGATTATGTCATATCTTAGATTGCTCTAGATTTCATGATATGTTCTTGGACATTATGCCTTTTTCCCTGCTTCATCTTGATGGTTAACACTGTGCCCTAGTAAGTGGTCTTCTTTGGGAATGGGTTTGCTATTGGGAAATCCCTTAATAATCCATCGTACCGTTGTCAACCTTACTGACCATTTTCCATCATTATTCCCCTCTGTTTCCTTATCTCTTGGGATTTTAGGGTCTATTGACCCAATAAGGGGTTGTCCCTCATTCTATGGGAAGAAGGGGCTAAAGGCCCAGATGGGTTGGTATTGTGTAAAAGATAAAATCCATATATGAACCTTCCAAATGCTTCACCCGTGGATCAGCCAAGAAAGCAATAAAACGCTTATCTTTGAATAAAACGGGACCCATAATATAACAAAGAAATGCCTGAAAGGTAGATTGAAGAATAGGAGGTCTCATCACAAGCCAACCTATCACGTCCATGGATATCTAGTGGTATGACATTGTAATTATCTGGTCACCAAACCAGGGCAGTGACTCTCAGTTGCATGGCTGAGAGAAAGGGGGTCTCATCACGAGCCAGCCTTCTCATTTCCATTAGGCATTTGTGGGTGACACTGCCACCATCTGGTCACCACGTCAGGGCAGTGACCTTCAACCTCTCCTTGTGCTAAAGAAAATATAAAGAAAGAAATATAAAAGGCAAATGATGGGCTTGGAAAAAGTGCATTGCGGACGAAGGTACCACACACCCTCTACAAAGGCACCTATGAACGAGACACTATGACCCCTAGTATGTCATGAGCCCTATGCCCATTGATTCTTGACCCCATCCACCTCATACACTTTACATGGCTTAGAGAGTGACCTCTTGGAGGCTCTCCTTGACCTAAGGAAAGATCTACCCAATACGACACCTCGTCAACCCTCCAATACTTAAGCTTGACAATTTGCATAGTGTCTTTGAGGTGTTAATTGTTTGATATGGTAATCTTTGATGCACAAGCTTAGATGGATTGTTTATTGATTGGATCCACTTATCATGTTGTTATGACTTGAGATCCTTGGAGGGAGTGTCCATTTGTTTTTGCGGGACCTAGTTGGTGCACATTTTTGGGAGAACAAGCCTAGCTTGGGCTTCCATGGGGCTACAAGCCCACAGGTTTGATGCCAGGGGCCCGCATGCCAGATGAGAGAGAGGTGATTGGGAAGGCCTTGATGATGACTTGGATGACCTAGCCCACTCGTTTCTTGCTAAACGATTTGCCCAGGAGGGGAAAAACATCCCACTTTTGAGCATGATGTCATGGTATTGGGGATTTTGGCTTGGTGGTGAGGTGCTACTCACTTGCACTCGGACATTTTAAGGAGAAGAGGGTTTTCACCAAGAAGAGATCATCTAGATGCTTTACACATGGCCTTGGGAGGCCCTTCCATCCTTCTCCACCACCAACGACCTCCTCAAAATGGAAAAGCGTCACCTAAAGGGGTGACGTCATCCTTAATTAGGGTTTAATTTGTGCAAAAGATGAAATTTTAAGTGAATTGTTTAATATTATTGTGTTAAGGGGGAAAGATTTGGGTTGTTGACCCCTAATCTTTTGTTTTATTCCTTATTTTGTGGACAAGCCATGTTGGCTAATTTCTGTACAAATAGAGATCATAAGATCTCATTTTAAATCATAACTTTCCTTTTACAAGAGGACATGGTCTAAAATTTAGGCCTCCTTGGCTATTTTAGCTCTTGTGCACTTGTGTATGGATGATTTTATGAATGGTTGGTGGAAGAAGGCCTAGCGTTATCTTTGGATGATGCATTTATAGCTCTTGTGGTGATTTGTCTTGTTATTTCTCTTGATCTTGGTATGGTTTTCTACTATTATGCTATCATTATTTCATGTTCAAGTGTTTTATGCTAGGAGCTAGGTGGGAAGTATAAGTGCATACACCCCCACCATAGCTTTTTCCATTGTTATTTGCTTTGTCTCATTGATCAAGGGTTTGCTAAGAGAAGTATAAGGGCATACACTCTCTTAGATTAAACCCTAGCATAGAGAAACTTGCCTTGGGAAGTAAAAGGGATTACACCCCTAAGAAGATAGCTTTTAAAAGCTCCTTGTGAATCCATTAACCCAATATTAAAGGCACTAGTCATTGATTTGTTGCATTGAAGATATAAAATTATTCCATTGGAAAACATGAATTTTGGTCTTTTTATTTCTTGCAAAAGTGGATTGTCTTCATTGTGCCTTGGGCACCTCATAGCCACTAGGGTGTCCTCATCTAAGGACTACTTATTGATGCTATTACAAATTTGCATCTTCAGCCATTAGGGCTGCAGAAACCCTAACATATTTGCTCAAATAACTCTTTATTCAACCATTGGTTTTGGCTCAAATTTTGCATACTTTACTTGTCCTAGTGCACTTTCTGAAACATTTTGAAGGGATTCTAGTGGTTGATTTTCTTCTTGTAATACATTGAATGTTACATCCATAAGGCTGATATAATTTGTTGCAGACAAGTGTTTACAACAGCCTTATCTTTTATGCTAAGAGTACTAGTTCTTTCACCTTGAGTTTAGCTAGTCAATTGCTAGTTTTTCTCTTGCTTTTTCTACTTGATCCTTAGAATTTATTGAGCAGCTTATAGTATCTTTTTCTTCCTGATTTACACTGTCATCTATTGCTGCAAATTAGGGGCAGCAAGCTTAACTTGTTGATCCAACTAACATATATTGTTGCAAGGTGTGTTTTCTTATGTCTCGGGCAGGTACAATCATCTAAAAAGGCACTACACTTGTGCGGCAGCGTTTTATTGACTTAAAAGGCATATCTCCCTACCCTTAATTCCATTTAGACTTGAACTATAGGGGCTCCATTTCCAATTCCTTCCATATTCGTCTCAATCCCCCTTGGGTCACTGGGATCGCCTCCCCAGAGTGACCTAGTCACCCTTGAAGTGTGGGACCTTCATTGAGGTGACATTGGGTGTAGGATTCTCATAGTTGTAGCACGTGTTCCTTGGTTGGGTAGGGCTTTTCCCAACCTACAACTTGTGCCATAACATTTTGGTGTCATCGTCAGGGAGGATTTTGAATCCTCTTATGAATCCTAACAACACTTTGGTAAGCTATCCCAAAGCCTTCCCCTTAGCTTGCTTGGCGACTCCACCCAAGGGACATTCCCTTTCCACCCTCTTGGATGAGCTCATATTGAATCTCATCTGGCGACTCCACCTTCCCAGAAACTTCCTTTCCCCAAACCTTTTCCCCCTGGGAAATTCAATCGTTCTAAGGTTTACCAAAGAAGACCTCCTCTCAAGTCTCCCGTTACTAAAACTCCTTTCCATAAATCCATTTCCCTTTCTCCAATGGCTCTCCCTTTGGAAAGAGACCTATACAAACCCCTCAACATGTCCAATATCCAATCTCACCCTAAAAAGATGCCAACAGATGTCAACAAGTGATTTCCAAGGTTCCCAGGAAACAATGTGATAACTTTCGAAGACCACATTTATGTCATGGGTTGAGATATGGACAATGCAGGTATTGATCATGAAGATGTGGCCATAAGACTGTTTGCCTCATCATTGACTGAGGAGGCTCTTGATTGGTTCAAGGGACTCCCTGATAATCAGATCATGACCTATGATGCCTTTACCACCTTATTTAAAAGTAGATGGTCAAGAAAAGAAGATAGTGGGACACTTGCAACTCAGTTCAATCAAATAAAGAAAAAGGAGAATGAAACGGTAATAAAATTCATTTCAAGATTTGACAGGTTGTACAATCAAATTCCAACAGATTACCGTCCTATAGCATCATCGGTTTGTCTCATTTACATGAATACCTTTGAAGGGAAGTTCTGATATATTCTTAAAGATAAAAATCCCACAACATTGGCACAGGCTAAAGAATTTAGTATTGACATTGAAGAAAATCTCCTTGATTCAAAAATAGAACATTTTCAGTATCCCTGCAACAAGACAGAATTAAGGACAAAGTTTTAATCCAATAATAGTGTTCATGATCTGATTCCTCTCCTGACTCAGAAGATAGACCAGATGAATACTCAGTTTTTCAGGTGCAGAATCAGCTTATGAACTGTATGACTGCAGTGGAAAGAAATCAATCTTCTCCCAGACCTCAGCTTGCTAGACAACAAAGAGATGCCATCAGTTGGAAGCCAAGACCTCAACAAGAGGCAAAGCCCCCGGACACTTTGAAACCTGTTGGGATAGTTGATTTAGAAAATTGGTGTCTCCCATGCCAAGAGCCCCATAGGGAAGATGAATGCCCCCGAAAATACGAAGATTATCATGAATATATAAACTTCATGATTTGCAATCTCAACGAAGAACAAACTGCTCAAGATCTGGTCGATAAAGCCAGAAGAATAGGAGAAAGAGAGGGGAGAATTTGAACCTTAAGAAAGTTTCCAAATGATCAGAAGAAGGAACTAAAGAGGAGGGAAATTCTAGTCTACAAAAGAAAAAATGCTTCAGCCCCTCCGTCACAGCCTAATGCTCCTCTTCCACCAGCAGAAAAGGTGGATCCACCACCACCACCACCGGTATGTGGGTTGCTTCCTAAGCCAACTCCTACAGATGACGTTCAGTTGAATATAAACGTTGCAAATATGTTTGGAAAATTGTATATGACAGTCCTGGTAACAGAGATGTGTAAGATCTCTTCCATGAAAAGAGAAATTTTGAGGATATTATAGGTGCCAACCGAGAAGGAGGATTCTCCCATCATGTTAAACACTATGTATCTTGATCGACCAAGGGACAAGAACCCTCCTTTCTATCTATCATTAGGCATAAATGGTCTCCGCTTAAACAACCGCATGCTTGATTCAGGGGCCTCGGAAAATGTCATATCTTTCAAGGTAATGAAACAGCTTGGTTTGAAGACAACCCGACCTTCTGGCAATGTTTGCGGTATTGATTCAAGAAGAGTTAAGGTCTTGGGAGTATGTGAAGACGTTGAGGTTTTCCTGATTGACTTCCCACATATCAGCATTCTCATGGAAATAGTAGTGATTGACGTTCCAGATGCTAGGGGGATGCTTTTATCTAGGAGTTGGTCTACTGCTCTCGGGGGTTTCCTTAGCATGGATCTCACCCATGCACACATTCTTGTGGGGGATGGTACTTTTCAGATACTATACAATCGAGAGAAATTTGATAGACACATGATGGATCCTGGTGGTCCTGATTATGCCAGTGAATGTGATTATGATGTATTCCCACAGACCATTGAGTATGATCCATCTGAGCTACCTTTTTTGCAGGAGGACTCCATAGACACGCTTCTTCCATTGACAAATCATTACAAAGACAAACTTGCAAAATACCATGGGAAGGAGCCAGGGTCTATCCAAATTTTGAAGGAAGATGAGAAAAGTAAAAAAATCGTTAAAGATATCGTCCACACGGAGCCTCCATACAATGAGAATATGCCTTGCTCCGATTTCAATGAAGGAATTCTTATGCTCATGTGAGACAAAAGAAAGGGTAAGCCCAGATATGAACAGAAAGACAATAATTCATGGCTTGGCCCTTACATCATCAAAAATAACTCTGAAAAAGAAAATTACTATCAGACAGCATTAGACGGGAAAAATATGTCATTGCCTGTAGATGGGTCTCTTCTCCAACCTCACATCTAGGTCACATGACTTCTTTAGGGCCCATGCCCCAGCTAAGTAGGTAAGTCATTTTGATTCCCTGCATTTGCATCTTGATTGCTCATACTAGTTTAGATGCATTTCATTTTCATTTTACTCTACTTGCATATTGATTTCATGCTTAGTTTAGAATTTTTTGAAAAATTGTCAAAAATTTATTTTCTAGTTTAAGAGTTTTGATATATGAGAACAAGGATGAGTAGGTCATCCTGCACTTGACAGTTTGATGTTTACTTGCAGGCACGGGTCTACTAGGATATGTTGTGGTTCTCATGCACTCTATGACGAGCACATGTCCCCAAGTAGGAGCCAGATGTTATCCCCATTTTGTGGATAACTAAGGAGATGATGTCTCGAAGCCCTCAGGTTGCAGATATGGAGTGCTAAGAGACTACATGACCAGCAGTACACTTTGCACGGATGGAAAACTCACTCACCACAAAAAATGGTCACAGGTTTATAGATGGTATCCACCACACCAGTTGGCTTATGGAAGGCAATGGGCCTTGCTCCATTAGGTACAAGTCATTGTTATGGTGAGCATCATTTCAATACCTAAGCCATTTGATTATGTTGTATGTTAGATTGCTCTAGATTTCATGATATGTTCTTGGACAATATGCATTTTTCCCTGCTTCACCTTGGTGGTTGACATTGTGCCATAGTAAGTGGTCTTCTTTGGGAATGGGTTTGCTATTGGGAAATCCCTCAATAAGTGTTTGTACCATTCCCGGCCATACTTACCATTTTCCATCATTATTCCCCTCTCTTTCCTTATCTCTTGGGATTTTAGGGTGTATTGACCCAAGAAGGCGTTGTCCCTCATTCTATAAGGAGAAGGGGATAAAGGCCTAGAGGGGTTGTGTTGGGTAAAAGATAAAAACCATATATGAACCTTCCAGATGCTTCGCCCATGGATCACCCAAGAAAGCAATAAAATGCTTATCTTTGAATAAAAGGGGACCCATAATATAACAAAGAAATCCCTGAAATGTAGATTGAAGGATAGGAGGTCTCATTACGAGCCAACATATCATGTCCATGGATATCTAGTTGTATGACATTGTCATTATCTGGTCACCAAATCAGGGCAGTGACTCAGTTGCATGGCTAAAAGAAAGGGGGTCTCATCACGAGCCACCCTTCTCATTTCCATTAGGCATTTGTAGGTGACATTGCCACCATCTGGTCACCACGCCAGGGTAGTGACCTTCAACCTCTCCTTGTGCTAAAGAAAATATAAAGGAAGAAAGATAAAAGCCAAATAATGGGCTTGGAAAAAGTGCATTGCGGACGAAGGTACCACACACCCTCTACAAAGGCACCCATGAATGAGACATTACAACCCCTAGTATGTCATGAGCCCTATGCCAATTGAGTCTTGAACCCATCCAACTCATACACTTTACATGGCTTAGAGAGGGACCTCTTGGAGAATCTCCTTGACATAGGGCAAGATCTACCCAATAGGATACCTCGCCAACCCTCCCATACTTAAGCTTAACAAGTCGCATAGTGGCTTTGAGTTGTTAATTGTTTGATATGGTAATCTTTGATGCACATGCTTAGATGGATTTTTTATTGATTGGATCCACGTATCATGATGTTATGACTTGAGATCCTTGGAGGGCATGTCCATTTGTTTTTGCAGGACCTAGGTAGCAGACATTTTTGGGAGAACAAGCCTAGCTTGGGCTTCCATGGGGCTACAGGCCCACAGGTTGGATGTCAGGGGCCCGCATGCCAAATGACAGTGAGATGAATCATATGGACTTGATGATGACTTGGATGACCTAGCCCACCCATTGCTTGCTAAACGATTTTCCCAGGAGGCGCAAAACGTCCCACTTTTGAGCATGACATCATGGTATTGGGGGTTTGGGCTTGGTGGTGAGGTGCCACTCACTTGCACTTGGACGTTTTGAGGAGATGAGGGTTTTCACCAAGAAGAGATCATCTAGATGCTTGATACATGGCCTTGGGAGGCCCTTCCATCCTTCTCCACCACCAACGACCTCCTAAAAGTGGCAAAACGTCCCCTAAAGGGGTGACGTCATCCTTAATTAGGGTTTAATTTGTGCAAAAAATTAAATTTTAAGTGAATTGTTTAATATTATTGTGTTAAGGGTGCAAGATTAGGGTTGTTGACCCCTAATCTTGTGTTTTACTCCTTATTTTGTGGACAAGCCATGTTGGCTAATTTTTGTATAAATAGAGATCATAAGATCTCATTTTAAATCATAACTTCCCTCTCACAAGAGGACTTGGTATGAAATTTTGGCCTCCTTGGCTATTTTATCTCTTGTGCACTTGTGTATGGCTGACTTATGAATGGTTGGTGGAAGAAGGCCTAGCGCTAGCTTTGGATAATGCATTTCTAGCTCTTGTGGTGATTTTTCTTGGTATTTCTCTTGATCTTAGTATGGTTTTCTACTATTATGATATCATTATTTCAAGTTCAAGTGTTTTATGGTAGGATCTAGGTGGGAAGTATAAGGGCATACACCCCCACCATAGCTTTCACCATTGTTATTTGCTTCATCTCATTGATCAAGGGTTTTCTAAGAGAAGTATAAGGGCATACACCCTCTTAGCTTAAACCCTAGCTTAGAGAAACTTGCCTTGGGAAGTAAAAGGGCTTACACCCCCAAGGAGGTAGCTTCTCTAAGATCCTTGTGAATCCATTAACCCAATATTAAAGGCACTAGTCATTGATTTGTTGCATTGAAGATATAAAAGCATTGCATTGGGAAACATGAATTTTGGTCTTTTTACTTCTTGCAAAAGTGGATTGTCTTCCTTGTGCCTTGGGAACCTTACAGCCACTAGGACGTCCTCATCTAAGGGATACTTGTTGTTGTTACAAATTTGCATCTTCAGCCATTAGGGCTGCAGAAACCCTAACATACTTGCTCAAATAACTCTTTATTCAACCATTGGTTTCGGCTCAAATTTTGAACACTTACTCTATTTGTCCTAGCACACTTTCTGGCAATTTTTTAGGGGATTCTAGTGGTTGATTTTCTTGCTGTAATACATTGAATATTACAGCCATAAGGATGATATAATTTGCTGCAAAGGATTGTTTACAACAGCCTTATATTTTATGCTAAGAGTACTAGTTCTTTCACCTTGAGTTTAGCTAGTCAATTGCTAGTTTTTCACTTGCTTTTTCTACTTGATCCTTAGCATTTATTGATCATATTATAGTATGTTTTTCTTGTTGATTTATACTGTCATCTATTGCTTCAAATTAGGGACAGTAAGCTTAACTTGCTAATCCAACTAACATATATTGTTGCAAAGTGTGTTTTCTTGTGTCTCGGGCAGGTACAATCATTCGAAAAAGCACTACACATGTGGGGCAGTCTTTGCTTGACTTACAAGGCATCTCTCCCTACCCTTCATTCCATTTAGACTTGACCTATAGGGCCTCCATTTCCACTTCCTTCCATCTCCGTCTCAATCCCCCTAGGGTCACCGGTATCGCCTCCCTAGAGTGACCTAGTAACCCCACATACATCAAGATGTTTCTTTAGTTTCGGATCAGCTATGATCTCGTGGCTCAACAAGAAATAGACTAGTGTGGCACTCAGTACGGTCAAGGAAGAATATATAGCAGCATGTTCAGCTAGTAGCGAAGTTGTGTGGCTTCAGAAGTTGCTTGCAGGGTTGTTTGATCTCGAGTTGGAGGTGACTTGTATCTTTTGTGACAACCAGAGTTGCATAAAGTTATCTGAGAACCCCGTGTTTCATGACAAGTCAAAGCATATCGAGATTAAGTACCATTATATTCGAGACATGGTGCAAAAGGGAGTTGTGAAGCTCCAATATATTGCCACAAACGAGCAGATAGACGATGTGTTGACCAAGCCTCTGTCAAAGATAAAGCTTGAGTATTTCAGGGACAAGCTTGGTGTGCTCTAGAAGAACTTCCCTCATAAGATGGAGTGATGAGTTACAGATGTGATTCTAGGGGCAGTATCATGCAGAGTGTGGCCGCAGCGGGTAGTCATTCATTAGTGTGTTACTGATTGTGGCACAAGTCGGCTTGATATCGCACAGGGTCAAGATGCCCAACCTTCGAGGCTAGAAGATGCCCAACTTTCAAGCTAGAGGACCAACCTGTGTGGTTGGAGGATTCCTAGCATTGGGATAGATGGCTAGTGTGTGCGCACTAGATCGCCTAACGCTTGTGGTTAGATGCCCATTCACTGTGGGCTAGATGCATGTGTGCCAACCAGAAGGGCTAGCTTTAGGGCTATGTTGATGGGTCCTAAATCCCTTTAACTCAATCGGAGGAACCAAACCCGCCACCAAGGCCCAATTAGACTCTGAAACGTTTAATAGTGGAATGGTTCTACAGATCTTGCAATCCGGCCAATTAATCGATCAGCTTTACGTTTTCTTGTGAAGGCCTCTCCTTCAGTTCGGACGTTCTCTCTTTTTGTATTTTCTCTTAGGTGTGACTGGTATAAGATGAAAAGACGGTATAAACCAACTAGGCAACAAATGGGAACAAGCTTTAACTATTGGAGAAGAGGTTGGGCTTTGGATAACCCTTACACCCTAGCATGCAGACAATGATCGTATACCACAGACCTAGTACTAATACGTTAACCACGTGAATACTATGATTACTGACTGAGATACAAATTATCAGAAGAAAACACGCATGTGATAAACAACGGTAAGTAAAATAATTCACTAAACTCCCATCATCAATCACATAATAACAAAAAGATTCATTTTCATCATTAAAGAAAGAACTGTAAAACATTGCATCAGATAATTTATCAATAGATTTACTAGCTCTTACTCGTTATTGCATCCATTCATGAGACGAAATAGGAAATAGTTCTTCTCCGAATCCAATCATACACGCATTTGATGAAAACATAAACTTGTCTCTGGTCCAGAAAGACTTCTCAATTAAAGGTAGCTCCAAAATAATTCTTAACAAAACCAAAAATGAGAGTTTCTTGCAACAACCATCGACCCTTAACTAATCGGTCGATGCTCCTATTTATAACATAAAATTAACTAAAAATAACGACTAAAGTGCAGATAAGTAAAACAAAAATTCGCCACGTGGCGTTCTCTCCTATGAGTTTTCTATGAGTCATCTCAAGATATCACATTAAAAGGGTGACTTTTCTCGTACTCCGACCACTGGATGAACAGCTCATCGCAGGTGTTGGCATATGGGAATCTATCTTGTTCCATCGGGGCCGCGTAAATATCTCTTATTTCTACCGCATGTGCCCGATACTTGACCAAATTGGGACTTAACTGTTGCAGCATAGCCCGAGCTTTGATCGAGTGTTCCATAAACTGTCACACCTGGCCTAGAGTTGTGTTTGTCACCTTTGCTAGTTTTTCAGCCCATGATAAGTCTTGCTCGATGTGCGATTTGACTATGTTGCGCAAGTCACTGAAGTCATCGGGCGTGCCAAACTCGGTGAGTCTGATATCCTTCATTTCCTTGTTGATTTTGATCCAGTTCCTCTCGCACTTGGCCCATTTTCTTGAATTTCCYGATGAGRCTCCCGAGCTATTCTTGTCCAATAYTCGAGGGCATCTTTCCTKCAATCAAAAAATRAAATCCTTTAGAGACCGCGTATAGAGTAACACTAGGTAAAATACATGTATAAATTGTAAGCATGAGAAATCCACACTGGTACATACCTGTAAAGCTCGCTAAACCTGGTTGTTCGATACTTACGGGACCTCTGCAGCTTTCGAATTGCTCATCTCGCTTCTCTAGATGCTCAGAAAATCCTTTGCGCGCAGAATGATCTTGTTTACAATGGATCAAGAGGATTTAACGAGGAAGAACTTATCGGTCTTATCAACCAATTAATTCGAGTGATGAGTGAAATTCAAACAAATCTACCGCTGAATCTCTGCAATTTAATTCATCGTGGGTTGACGGCGGAGGCGCAGAGGGTGATGTATTCTATAGGTAAATTCAAACGGTCCTTTTGAGTTGTGCATGAATTAGCAACTAATGCGAGATTTGGAATTAATTATTCCCTTAAATGATCTGGATCGCAATGTATCTAGCGCTAAAACGTCCCATCATGTCCCTTTCCTAGTGGGTGGACCGGGGGTCGGCAATGTGTTACGGGTGTTTTCGATGATGTTCTTGTGTGAAAAACCTCTGATGTCGATCGATTTCATCGTACAGTGTTGACGTGGCAAAACTGGCTTGGGACACGTGGCAATGAAGACCATCGACTTAACTCGCGAGCATTAGTCGGAGTTGGGAATTTCTTCTAGTTGTGCATTCTTAAACTAAGCCTGGGATAGTCAATGCCAAAAAGGTATCGTTGATCGACGATTGGGGATAAACCTATCACGTATTTTCCTTTGGGTTAGCATCTTCAAAACTCCCGATGCCAAAACGTTTCGGGAGTCGGCGATCGGAGAAAAACCTGTAGCGTGGTCCGAACGTTTGTCGCAGTTTGGTCTTCTCCATTTCACTAAGCGCGTCGGGTATCGACTATCGGCGATATCATTTCTTGATTGTTAACGTTTACTCTCTTCACCTTTGTGTGATGCTAGTCGCGAAAGAAAACTTCCTTTTGTCGATGTCGATGAAGATCGGCGCTCGGTGACTGCGTTTTTTCGAGTGATTCTCCTTCATCTTTTAAACCCTTTCAATGTCGAATTTGGGCGCATCGGGTGAAATGTTTTGGCTGTTGATTCTTTAATTAAAGGTTAGGCCTTTTAATTCATTAGTTTTCATAGATTCAAGAAAACTTTGAAAGACTTAATGAGAGTCAAGATGATAAGCAAAGGCAACATTTTTCACAATGAAGTCGGATTAGACAGTGCAAAAGATCAAGTGGTACCCAAAAAGGTGAAATTTGACATAGGCCTTTTAGGGTGTGTTGAGTGCTCTGTTATCGCACAGTTTGTAGAAAGGATAAAAGGCTATAAATTGAAGGGTCAAACTGGCGTAACAAGAACCAATCCCACCCAATGTCACCACAATGGGATGGTTCTTTCTATTTAGGGTAGTTAGGCCCAGGGAAGACGTCCCCAGTGACCTGGGGTTTTGAGAAGGAAAAGGATTATAGGATAAAGTAGTTATTCCCCCCTCACAATTCACCACAGAGTAGATAGTCCGGGCAAAGGCCAATAATAAAGTAAAACCCCCCAAAGAGATACACTTGCCTGAGACAAAGGAACAACAAACTGATATGTGCAAGCTAGCTCAATGGCTTTGTACTTCATATAAATCAGTGACTATCTGATAAACATATAAGCAATTTGATAATAAATATTGAGGAAGTCAATGTTTATAAATAGCAATGAAAATTATGTCACTTCACCAATAAATGTTGGAACAATATGGCATTCAATTTAATAAATCAACACTTCATTTAATTTATGTCTTTAATCACCATTCAATTGTTTATAAAATAAAATGTTTGTTGCACCAATGATGTTATGGCTAAAGATGACAGCAACACTTAGTCAGTAAGGTTAGTTTATAAGCTAGGGTTAGTGTAGTTAGGGTTTCATTCAATGTATTGAGAATTGTTTATGATCAAGTTCACTTCAACACATGAGGTATTTAGATCAATGCCTTAGGGTTAATGGATTCCATAGTGAAGGATGCAAGAGCTAAAGGAGTCAAAGGTAAAAATGGCTAAGGACTAGAGGGAGAAGCTTCGAGGTGTTGCTAAGGCAAGGCCTCAAGTTCAAAAACCTAGGGGAGAGAGGCTCACCTTGGTGTAGGATAACTAGGCCTCGGTGCTCTCTCCTCTTTCCTTAACTCAATGGCAATCACGGCTAGCTGAAGATGAAGCATAAAACCAAGACAAGAAAGTTTGATGAAGTAGAGTGTTGCTACAGCAAAGCTCTATCAGCAAACCCTAGAAAAATCACCCCAAAGTGTAGAAAACCTAGGCTTAAGGCGTCTCCTTCTTCTCAACTTATAGATAGTACGGCTAGCAATAAATGAAGAGAGAAAGAGAGTGTAGCAACGGTTAGGCTCTCTCCTTCTTCAATCAATGGCTGAAAACTCTCTCGATGGGGACATCAAACAAGGACCTACTTGTGTGCTTGTCACCTAGGGTTGTATTCAGCAAAATTATAAACATATGCAAGAAATAAGTAATGCGACCATTCAATCAAGAATTTTTGTAGAAAAATACTTACATATCACCAAGAAATAGCATTGAAAACCCTAGTTGTAACACCTTCCATTAAGAGAAATGCCAAAATATGCCAAAAAGATCCTCCTTCAACAAGTGTGCATCACTAAATCAGCCAATAACCCAAGAGAGGGTGCAAATTTCAAACCTCCTTATGGAGTGAGTAAGTTGTGATGATAAAATGAAGGTGAAAATCCTTCATTTATACCATACCATGACCTAATTTTACATTTTAGGTCATGAAAAAGGTCGACAAGGCCAAAATACTAAAATCATATTGTTTTACATTAAAATGTCAAATTTAAAACCCTAATCAAGCTGAAAAGAGACATGAAGCCCCTCTAAAGGAGACGTTATCCCCTTTTAGGGCAAATGGGGCATCCTGGAGCAAAACGTTAGCCCTCCTTGGGCTCCTCCATCATGCCACACGTGCCAATACTGCCTAGTCTGCCTCCCAAGACATCCAATAGGCTGGATGACGTGATGGTCATCAAGAGTGACGTCTCAGGCCTTCCAAGGCCAACGTTCCACTGAAAGAGGGTCAATCCCCCTAGGTCAAGATCTACCAAAGTGTCTCTGGTGGAACGTCCTCTTCTTCTCTGGTGCAAAGCCCCTGATCCATCCTTGTCCTGTCTCTGCCCCCTGATGGGGTCTCAACATCCATATGATGGGCTCTTCAGCCCCATGGAGGTTCGAACTAATCATCTCCCCATGTGTACCAGTCCAAATGGTACCTGTCCGTCGGGCATGGTCCTGCACATCAAAAGCTACGCCCTCCAAGGACTCATCAGTCACAGGGATCATAGTAATGTCAATCACATCTCATCATCAATATTATTAAACATGTGCATAAAATCCCTAATACATCAGTTAATAGCTCAAAAACGTTACACAAGCCTACAATACAAGTCTGGAGGAAAAGACAAGGCGTCCTATTGGGCAAGTGTCCACTAGAAAAGGAAAGTTCCCGGAAGAGACCTCATCCAAGACATGTAAGTGGGTGATGTGGTCAGTGGATTTCCAAGCATCTAGGTGCAATAAGGGCCAAGGATGCAAGAAATGTTACTTGTGGGTGCCTTTGTCAGAAGGCGAGTTGTACCTGTCATGGATGCATTCTTTCCAAGCCCATTCTTTCCTTTTATTCTTTTTCTTTTTATTCATTTATCTTTTATTTCTTTTCTTTTTGTTCAAAATCTAATCAGGGGACACTGCCCTAGCGTGGTGACCAATGGTGAC
>JASDQU011377871.1:11295-22606 GCA_032191745.1 Picea mariana | reverse complement strand
TCTCAAGAAAGTGAATGGATTCTTTATCTTTAAAGAAATGGTATATTTAGGGCAATTTATTTGAAATTTTGTGCTTTGATATTAAACTATAACTAATAGTATTCTCAAGAAAGTGAATGGAGTTAATATATATTTATCTGCTCATAGGAAAGATATAGTTAATTTTGAGGAGTTATCTATTTTTGGGAAACCTTAACATGTAGTCATTTCTACATTATCATTTACTTTTAATAGTCATCATCCTAGAGTGTTTTAAAACACATTGATTTCCCCCATCCCATATAAATAAGTAAAGTATCGAAGACATATGGTGAAAGGAAATTCAGAAAATTGATTTCCCCCATATTGTCCAAAATGAGATGATGAAAGGAAATTCAGAAAATTGATTTCCCTCATCTCAATGAAACTAAAAAGTTAAAAATAGTAGGATGGCGAAAGGAAATTCAGGATTTGGGAATGAAAACATCTTCATCGGGGCTATGGATGCCTGGTTGACAGTGAAGCAATGTTTGTGATGACTATAATGAGTTGTAACTACACTTATTTATAAACCTTGTTATTAATCCTTTTCAAAATTATCTTTATTGTATCCAAATAAGTTCCTATTAAAAAATGAATGAAATGGTTGTAATCTTGAGAAATGACAATTATCAATTTGACCTTTAATATCTTATCCATACTTTGATTAATTACCTTAGATAGTTCTTGAGTAAAATTTGATAGAGGAATTGTTCATTAGCCTGCTTGAAATTTAGAATACAACATGATTTAAGGTTATATTGTCAATAGTTCTAAGAATTCAGATATGAGATCTACATTTAAAAAGTGAAAAATGTGTTTTAGTTTTCATGAACAAGTTAAGGTTTTAAATTTTTCAAAATAATGACTCCATGGCCCAATAAATGGAACTAGGTCTATTGTTCTTAGCGCCTCACAAGGAGCCACTATCCCCAGATGAAGCCTAATGTTGTTACAATTTTAGAATTTGTAATATCAAATTATGATTTTCCAATTGTCATAAATAACTTTTTGACAAGAGATTTCTATTTTGCAACGAAAAAGGAACCGACACAATGGTTTTTAATAATAATTGCTATCAGGTAAGTCCTTTCAAAAATAAATCATTATTAGAAAATCCTTTCACGGTAAAAGAATTTGTTAGTCAATCAAATCACATATCTAATTTTCACTGAATTATATCATTGAAGATTTTAAGACCTATTTGAAAGGCCTGGTATCTTATTGCAATGATTGATAACAATTTTATTTTTCTATTTATATAAATGAAACTCAGAAGATCATTGTAATTTCTATGTTCCATGTTAATTAACCTTTACGGGTTTCTTTACTGCAAGTTCCACAAAATTTTTGTTTTAAGATCCCGAGGAACTATTGTAAAGAATATTATAATGGCTAATTTAGACTGAGAAATCATCGTTTGTCTGGTGACAATTGAAAGACTCTTTGTTGTAAATATTTGTATATATTTCTTAATTTCTTTTTATTATAGGTTTATTTTTGTTATAGTTGACTATTTTAGCTTTTATGAAAGATAATTGTTATTTCAGTAGCAGTGTATATAATTTCAAGATTTTACATGCTTGACATGTATATGTTTTTGTTTTAGGGAAAAATTCAAAAAAAAGATGGTTCAATGGAAATGAGGCAAAGGATCATATATGATGGAAAAGGGAAAAATAATCAAGAATTAGCAAAGAATATGGAGGAGACTTTAGGTATTTTGCAACAGAAAATCAATGGTCAATAAATGTTTTGAATACATATCTTGATCATAAGGATTATCAAATTCGTCAAATACAAGAAATCCTAAAGAAGAAGCATGTAGATATTGAAAAGAAGGTCGGTTAAAGTTGAAGAGAGAAAGCTATCAAATACAACAAACATTGAAAGACGCCATTTCTCAGAAAGAAGAATTGATTACTCAATTGCAAATGTGGGTTAAAAATATTCTTATAGATGTTCTTTCTAGAAAAGGACTTTGGAGATTAATAATGAACTAAAATTAGCTCAGGAAAGCTTCTGTAAAATCTTGAAATAATTTAGAAGAAATATATTATCATCAATGATTCATTGAAAGTTATTGTTAATAGAGAAAAAGAGTTAGTATCATCTCAACACAAGTTTCAAGAATTTTTTTCTTGGAAGAATAATGTTACTATACATGGCATTGTTCAATTCCCAAAATTAGAACAATTAAGAGGAGAAATGGCATTGAAAACATGGGAATTCAATTTGGAGGAAAGCAAAAGATTGGCTAGGGAGGTAAAAGTTGCATGTATAAATTTCTTATTAGCAGTATACGTTGAAATAGATGAAATTGACCTCGGAGATTTCCATTATTACATTGAAACAATCATTGTAAAGGAAAAGATGAGCAATTTGGAGAAGAGCGGAGAAAGTAATAAAGAAATGATCATGCAAGTGAATATGATAAATTTGAAAATTATAAATCAATTCTTGATGGAACAAAGTTTACAGTTTCAAAATACCAAGCAATCTGCACTCGGAATTCAATGAAGTTTCCTTTGGTTCATAGAAACATTTATAGATTTGAATTTAATGCATATTTGGATATTCCTAAATTCATAGTTGTATTATTAAAAATACATGACCAATGCAAAGATCAGTGGGAAACACAAGTTTCTATGAGCAAGAAAATGGGATACAAGTCATGAAACGANAATTCAATGAAGTTTCCTTTGGTTCATAGAAACATTTATAGATTTGAATTTAATGCATATTTGGATATTCCTAAATTCATAGTTGTATTATTAAAAATACATGACCAATGCAAATATCAGTGGGAAACACAAGTTTCTCTGAGCAAGAAAATGGGATACAAGTCATGAAACGACCAACAAAGAAATTTCTAGAGATTGGGAAGATGTACAAATTATATTTCTTTAAAATATTTATTTTTCGAGAATCTAGATATAAATAGCTGAGTTTTATGGATTTTTCCCATTTTGATGTAATCACTTTTATTTTAGTATTAGTGAGTTGTATAGAGGCTAGAAACTCAAGTTCTAACTAAGTTTTGGTTACGGAAAGAATTGTATAAATCTATATCTATGGTAAATGAAAAGGACTTTTGGTCAGATATGTAAGTGAAGACTTTTATAATAAAAATATTTTTCACAGAAATAAGAGAGATTATGAGATCTAGTTTACTAAATCGAGTTCTTTCTTGTGATTTGTTTCATATGTTGTTCACTCATGCTACAACTTCAGTTAACAACATTTATGTTGTAAGTATTGCAATTCAGTATTACTTCTGTTGCAATAATTTTAAAGCATCAATCATGGTATGGTATTTATTTTATTTTATTGTGAGTAAAACAAGACTTGTATTTCGATTTGGAATTGCTCATATTAAAACACAATATAAAATGAATTTTGTGTTTTTCTTCTTCTAATGAAGGGAAAATCAAACTTATCGACTTTGGATACTTGGTTCTCTTTTCAATTTTGTTTATCCTTATTCTACCATCTCTACTTATTATTTAAAAAGGATTTAGTTAATCAGATCACTGCCTTTATTTTTCTGTCTCTGATTTATTGGAGTTTTAATTGATATTTAAGGTCAAAAGGATTTATAAATTCAAATATTATCTACTCTGAGATGCTCTGACATTGTTTTTTGAGCCACAAACAATCTCAGGACTAACGACACACATAGGGGAACCAGAGAATGACAAGAGGATAGTCTAAGAATAGGAGAGAATGAAGGATGCAATGAAGAAGGAAGGATGGGATTGAGGATGTAGAGGATTGAAGAAGGAATACCATAGGAAGAAGATGATTTTAGAGTATTTCCTGGAGGAATGAGGTATAAGAGGTGAAATATTGGGGCTAAAAAAGGAGAGTCGTGCAATGATCCATAGGGGAGAGAACCTTACATAATAATCCAAATCATGGAAATAACACATATAGGAGGAGAAGAGGAGGAGTTACAGTCTAGTATAGTAATAGAAGAAATGCTAAGTCCTACTTAGAATGGGTCATGTATCAAATCCACAACCCCATGTGTGTCACCACAATTAGAGATAATAGTTGAAGACTTATCAAAGTCACTTGTAGTTAGCCAAGGAGGATAGAGTAGTAGCAATCAGAGCAGAGGAAGCAGAGCACAGAGTCACAGTAAAAAAATATCACCAAGAAGAGGGAATACACAAAGAAACATGGCAGGGGTAGACAACACCCTTAAAATGCCCGAGTTCCAGGGAGTTGGGTTAGAGGAACCATAACAACATTTTTTTGTCTGCGAGACAATTTGGGCCACAAAGAATGTCTAGGATGAGGTTGTGAATATTGTGGAGTTAGCCACAACATTTTGAGGTTGTGCACTATCCTGGTACATGAAGTTGCAGAGTACCACACGTACAAAATAGTCCAAGAAATTGGTATAGATAATGTAAGTGTTGTTGAAAGAGTTAAAGAATCCAAATTATGAGTCACAGTACAATATAGAACTGAAGGAGATTAAAAAGGTGCAAAAAAAGTCAATATGGGACTTCGATCAAAGGTTCAAGGATCTGATGGGTAGACTAACTTTCTAGATCCTTGATCAACAACATCAAGAATGGTTTATTGCAGGAATTCTACCACACATTCGCAGGCCATTGATTCAATAGAAGGTTGCATCACAATAGGAGGTGTCGGAAATTTGAATGAAATTATAATCATCCCCGGTAGGAGATAGTGGAGGAATGGTGCAAGTTCAGACGTAGTTGGTTGCATTGACGATTCAAATAGCAAAACTTAAAAAAGGGAAGGAGAAACATGACCAAGTCTAGTGTGCCAAGTGTAGGACTGAAGGTCATCACAAGAATGAATTCCCATCAATCGTGCAATATTTGGAAAATGGAGCACTGAATCCATAACCAGGAGGGGAATATTGTGATATATGTAAGAAATGGGGACATCATCCAATTGAGTTTTCATTTCTACATAAGTGTCATAGTACACCAAGGAACTTGTTTTGCAATTTTTTCAAAACAAGATCGTTGGACATGAAGAGAAGGATTGACATGCATTTGACTCGATGAGGGAGCGCACTTAAGATATGTACAGGATCCAAGAGATGAATTTTTTCATATAAGGGGGGTTTCCACAATATAATAATAAAAGAATGTAATATTTCGCTCACTCTAAGAGAGAATCACGAAGAAGACAAACTTCTTGATATGATAGATGACCTTCCTGCATTTCTTGGAAGAGATCAAGGAAATGGAACTAGGTGGGACTACTTTGGGTATCCTGTAAAATTTCATGTTCAAAGTAATAATAACACTGTGAGGCCTAGACTCATATACAACATGACATTTCCATAAATAAGGTTGGACCAAAAGAACATCACAAAATTCAAGGGGAGAAACAGAAAAAAATACCTCATCTTTGAAGGGTTTGATGTCGTACGATAGGTGACATTGTTGGTTGGTGTGAAGATCACTTCCTTGGTGGAGCCACCTGATGGTGTAGGGTTGCGGGTGTGACGTTGTTGGCAGGGCCAACCACTTGAATACCTCCACTGAGATGAGGTTCTTATGGCTATCTCTATCAATGATGAAATGCATCAGGGTGCCTTTCACCTACATCTATGAATGAAAGAGGCACTTGTCTTCCTCTGGCTCATCAGGTTCATTAGGCTAGATCTTGGTGGTAGAAACGATGGCACTAGGTTCCATGTCAATGATACATATCCCCTTTTATGGTTCCGACTTAGATTTAGAACCCACATTTGATTCATAGGCTTTCACCTGAGCCACCAATGACTACTTTGAGCAACAATCAACACTATGTTGAGTGCTCAACACACCCTAAAATCCTTTATGAAATTTTGTCGCTTTTGTGTACCACCTATTTTATTTTGTTTTGTTGTATAAATTGATTCCACTATGGAGGGATTGCTAATTTTGTTTTCATGTCTCTTCATTGATCAAATTGGGTTTGTTTGAACCTATCAATGTGAAAACCTTTGTGTCTAAAAGAACATGGAATTATAACTAAGAATCTATAGCTAAAATTGTGACTAGCGCGCTTATGTTCGGTGTTGAAAAAATCCAAGTAGGTAAAATGAACACACAATAACAATCGCTAATGTATCATCGACATTGGTAAAAGGCTGAGTAAATTTGCACTAGTTTTTCGCTAAGAAGATTCAGGAGTTAGTCGATTTCCCATAAGTGTCGATGAAATATGAGAGGGATAAACATTGACATGAGCCATGATAAACCCCCGATAGCTAATACTGGATGCGTTTGTTCAAGGTCGATGAAATATGAAAGGGTTAAATCATTGAATGACACATCATCGATCGTCGATCCCCGATGCACTTTCGGCATCGACAATTTTCAAGGGGGTTAATCCGGGAGCACTTGGTTAAGCTTATCACCGATCGTTGATCCTTGATACTTTTTCAATTTCGGTAGGGTATGATTTGTTGTTAAAACGATTATCTAAGGAAAAATCCTTGATTTTGAATAACACAATTAAACAAATATGCCAGTTTCAAGTGCCACGTGTCTTTTTCGCACAGGTATTTCGTACGTCCTAGTTTCATCCAGAGTCACCTTAGGTTTCCCTGTGTCCTAGTCACACTTTCAAGTCATATTTCCCACGTCATCTCTGTAAAACAATATGGATTGGCGTCATAGTTTTTTCTAGGATATATCAATGAACAATGTTTAAAGAGAAGCCCTGACTTTTGATCCACTAGTTAAATTAGCGAAATGATGGGATGTTTTCAGCATGAGATATGATCATATTCTACCATTTAATAGGCCAGTTAATGTTTCTCTCCACATATGTTTCTACCCATGCATCGATTGAACAACAAGAATTTTAAATCATCGATAGACCATACTATAGCCCATGCCCACGCCACCAACCTAAGATTTAATTTAATTTTAAACATAATGAAGATCTGGCAGAAGATTTTGTAGAACCGCACTCATATCCTGAATTGAATAACTGATGTGACAAGGTAAGTATTATATATGTTTAAATCACTAAGAAAAATTAGAACAACCCCCATTCTGCACACAAGTTCCATTTCCAAAGCAGCCAAAGAAGCAAAGAGAGCATCTTAAGAGTTGAGTTTGATTTTCGGACTTATGTGTTAATTTTTTATCAGTTCGACAGTCATAATTTTAATACATCATCATTCGATATGCTACAGAGTGTCTAATGATGTTCTTTCTATAGGGAAAAATTCCTCCAATAAATCCAATGACCAAATGCTCGTCGAGAGAACCGAAATTAAAGGAGGTAGATATTGGTGAAGGTTCTTCTCCCGACACTGTGAGGAAGTTGGAATATGCTCCCAAGAAGGAAACAACCACTAAAACTTTGATGAAGAAGAAATTTATTCAACCCCCCTCTTTTGGAGATACTGAAGCAACCACTAGATATAAAATGTTTCTCCCACAGTGGGGAGATATATTCAATAGAATCAAACGGGAATATTATCCAGAGTTTATCTCACACAGTGACCCATATGTAAGGGCAATCGACGACTGATTTTTCCCGAACATTCGGTGGTCGTACTTGCACATGGTAGCCTGCAGAAATCTAGTCTTACCCTGCATTAAGACTCTTAGTTGGCTAATTGATCATACAGATGAGAAAAAGTTCCTCATTAATGACGAGAATGGAGGATGTGTCAGATTTTTTCTCTTGATAGAGGTCCAAAAATATTACAAGCTCAGGGATCTAAAGGAGCGGTTGAACACAGATTTCATGGTGAGTTTCTATGAATTCCATGACAACATCTAATTGATGGCCTCATGGTGGAAGGAGGACAAGAAAATCACAAACCAAAGAAATGGGTGGTATGGGACAGTGAATCTAAGAGAGCCATATACCTACTTAATGGCTCTAATTTGTCGATTATACAGGGAAAAGGACCATGCCAAGTTCTCGGAGGCATGGATTCCCTTGGTGTATACTGTGGCTATTTCGGGAAGTAGTTTCAATTGGGGAGAAATAATATCCAATAAATTGAGTACCAATGTATTGCGGGCTTGGACACTTAAAGAAGGAGAAGCGCCCGCTTTTCACATGGCCTCGTATCTGCTAGATGTAATCTATGCAAGGAATGTCTTCATTGGTATGAATTTGAGTTGGTACGTAGCAAAACTACATGTTCATTTCTACTTCAGCATCCTATGGGAGAACAAGTACGAAAAGTCTTATGCCCTTGTTTGTGATGAATTCATCGCCCAAATTTATTTCATTATATTTAAAAAGGAATGCCCAAGGTTGTCTGTAGAGACCAAGAAAATGATCTCGAAAGTATGCCACTGGTATATAGATGAACACACAACCTATATCAGGGTGTTTGGGGCCACCAGAGCACCGCATTTTATCCCTTATCACATCCCAGACTGGCTCATTGTAGGATAAATATGTTATCAGACTATCCTACAGGGATATAATGCCACTTTGGTTAAGGACAAGAAACGAGCATTTATACCCTACGGTTTCCATGTGGGGTTTTATATAGTGAAGGAAACTACTTAGGATAAACAAGAGGGTTTGATTCATCTGGAATATAGGTCCCTGATAGGCCGATTTCGCAAGCATGACCCTAAAGTCCTAGTCCTCCAACATGCTTCACAAGTATCTTCATGTTGGCCATACGTGCATGACAAGTTTGAAGATGATATTTTTACAGAATGTGCCCAAGACTGGGAGGAGGTATTACAAAGAAAATCTAACCTGAACATGAGTAGGTTAAAATCTATGAGCATGGATGAGAAGGTTAAGACAATAGATAAGTTGGCTCAAGAAGCTCTCAGGGTTAGAGAAGAAATCAGATAAGCATAAACCACAGAGGCACAAATGTGAGGGTTGTTGTTACTAGAAGGAGCCCAGAGAGTCATCGAATATCTAGAGAATGATCTGCAACTAATGGAAATGATGAGGATCCCCTCGAATGACCCAATCATAATCGGAGAGTGGCTAAATGGATTGGAGTGAACATAATTGGAGGAAACTATTGGTCGGGAAAACCCCAGAGTTCCATCACCATAGGATCGATCACCGGTGACCATTCCAACCCATTATGAGAGTTCAAGAACACCAGGTGAAACGAGTGTGCCAAATCCCCTATTTGATCTCATAACCATATATGACGATGAAGAGAGTTTGGAGGTCTCACTGGTAACTCCGATACTGATTACAGAGGAGAAGGAACCTGAGAAAACATTTTTTCCAAGTCCCGATGCATCAGGTCAAAACCCTCTATAGGGAGACCATGAGGTCGAAAGTGTCTTAGACACTGATTTTATTAACTTATCATGGACCCCAAAAGACAAATCTAGAGAGGAGCCAAGATCATGTGGACAAAAAGAGGAAGTGCAATAGCAAGAGATCGACACCTCAACAACCAATCACCAGGTGAGTACTAAAAATATCACTGAATCTTCATTTTTAGTCGATACCTCACCAGCCGATGAACACCAAATGAAGGTCAAGCCATCAGGACATATGAAAGAAGTACAAGATCCAGTCCTGGAACAAATACATACAACATAGAGCATTGACAACACTCTAACCTAGGGAGAACAAAAAATCCCTAAGCTTGTTGATGAGTTCGTCGATATATAGGAGATCGCTTATGACAGGAAGAGGAAATCTATCATGAAGATGACCACCAAGAAGATAAGACTCATGTTGGATAGCTTGATTCTTATCACCGCGGAGGAGAATTTGCTCAGCATAGAACACACAAATAAATTTGAGCTCATCGACATAGGGATGGCTATCACTGATGCCATGTTGGATCGACCAAGAAGAGATGAAAAGGAACTGGACGTTTCACTAAAGGAGTTAGATCATCTGCACCATTTGGAAAAATACTATCAAGAATCAACGCATGCCATGGTGTTTCTGAAGAGTGAGTTCCAAGATTCTTACGCAAAGTTCACAAACTAACGACATCTTTTCACTGTAGGTATAGTCAATTTCCAAGAATATAACCTTATGGCACTGGAAACCTGCAAGGACGTGGAGAGATGGTATGAAAAATCATTCCAAGCGGTAGAAAGAATTTATTACATCAGTGCAATGCAGAAGGGCCAAGACGCAGAGGAGCATGGTATTCGAGTGCTAAGGGATAGAAACATCTCTCATATTAGGAAAGTAGTCGAATATTGAGTAATTATGGCCCAAGAACCTTAGCGGGAGATACAGAAGAAGTGAGTTGAGTGAGAAAAAGGTTGGGAAAAGATAAATCGGGAGATGAAAGGCATTGGCCTCCCAGAATTCAGCTCACCCGAAGACTTTGTTGACCTGCATGACATAGTCAAGCGACATGTAGAAAAAGACTCATCATGGGCATTGGATATCGCACAGGTGGTAAGCATGGAACCAGTTCAAATACAATAGTTTATGGAAAATCCAATCAAGGCTCGTGCAGTTCTACAACAATTATGTGCCAAGATCATTAAATACAGAGAACAAACAGTAGAAGTGAAATAAATCCTTTCAGCCCCAATGGATCAACATAGGTTCCTATATGCTAACACATGCAAGGATCTCTTCGTCAAGTGGTCAGAATATGAGAAGATTCATCCACTCCAGTATAACCATGAGATGATTTCCAGAGAACAAAGATATCAAGCGCCACGTGGAAATATTTTTTTTTACTTAACTTAAACTTGTAGAAGCTATTTTTAGTTAGTGATTATTTATAAATAAAGGGATTGCCTTTTAGAAGAGTTCGATGGTTTTGGGAAAAGACCCTCTTTTGAGAATTGTAAAGAACTATTTATGAACAACCTTAATTGAGAAGTCATGTTTAGGACCATAAACAAAATTATGTTTTTCATCAAAGGCGTTAAGTGATTGGATTGAGGAGGAATTACTTCTAACTTTTATTTCAGTAATTGATTGTGTAACGAGTAAGAGTTTATGAATCTATTGATAAGTTATGTGTTTCAATATTCTTTGCAGTTCTTTTGTTCTTAATGATGGAAAGAAAATCATTGTGTTAATTTGTGATTGATGTTGGAGCTAAGGAAACTATTTTTATTGCAATCATATTATTACATGTGTATTTTTCTTACGATAACTGTATCTCAGTCAATGTTGAAATACCAACAAGTTAATTTATTAGTACTAGCCTTTTAATAGGTGTGAACATCTTTGTCTGCATGCTTGAGCATGAGGGTTATCCCAAGCTCATCCTTCTTTAGTAGTTAAGAATCCCTTCTACCAGTTGGTTTATACCAACACATCTTAGTTTATCATACTCATCTAATAAAAGAAAAGAAAAAAAAGAGAA
>JASDQU011377869.1:2874-16261 GCA_032191745.1 Picea mariana | reverse complement strand
TTATGCCTCGGGTTATGCATCCTCACTGACATTGTTGTCAAATGATTCGACTCTTAAGAAATATACAAAGGTTATACCTCTGTGTGTTCTGGGTAACTGTCACTGTCCAGTGGATGTTCACTGCCCCTCTACAAATGTGAGTGAACTATGTGCATCGGTTTTTCTACCCTACCCGTCGTTGTTTCCTCTATGGCTAACTGTTGTGCCATTGCCCAGACCGAGATTGATAAGGAACCCTGTGGTTTTCTACTATGCTTGTATCGAAGGGTCCATGCCTATGGTTGATATGCCTTTGAGGACCTCCATTTCTCTGTGCTATTGATGAATGAGCGCATTATTGATTACCTCTTTGTATTTGTTTTGACAGAGCCCAACTTTAAAAATCCCAAACTGTTCTTGCTCCTGTCGAGTATATTTTTGGTTGTCAAAGATTGGTTATCAAGTGTAGTGGTTATGGAATGTTTTATCGAGTCCCTATCTCATCTTCCTATGATGAAATTGGTTGAAAAGTTGTTATTAGGAATGTGTAATAATATGCAATCAAGGGATGCCTCTTTTTCGTTATACTTTCGATCGCTGTGTTCTTACAATATGGTGTTAATTGCAAATTTGAGACTACTGTGTGTTTCACTAGGCCCGATCAGGGTTATAGATAGTTATGGAAATGGTGATAGTGTTTATTTCATTATGTTCACGGTATATCTATTATGGAATCATCATGCATATTGTAATTAATTTCATCGACAATGATGAAGCTCGGGTTTTATATTGACTGTGGTTTCGTTGCAAAAACTTATTGGTTGATATGATGAAGAGTGTAGGAATCGGGCATGTTCTGGAAGTTTGTTCGATTTGGAAGGGACCTATGCATATGTTTTAAATTGGTCGATTGTGAATTCATAGATAGGGTATGATATTTTATAGTGATGCTTATGGGATAGAGGTGGAGAAATTTTGCTGTGTGTTTTCTTTTAATTCTTAACAGGAAAGAAAATAAATTAAAGACCAAGCATTTTCTTAACAAGACTATTGAAAATCATTTTGATTATTAGTATGATTGCAGACTGTTCTAGTTGATAATTTTTTGAGGAAATTAAATCTGAACAATGAACAATTTCGATACACAATAATTATTGAATTGGTGTTGATAATTTTTGTATTGAGTATAGAGTTATGTCTATTGATTACTTGATTTGTTTTACGAACAATATTCGTTATTTCCCTGCCAATATCTCACTTTTACTCACATTACAAGTCCCCTTACCTTCCCAGATTCACTATTCACTCCTTATTCTTAAAATTAAATTATAGTGAAATGAAAACTCTATATTATAGCAGTTGAAGGATGGCACAAAGATGAGTTACAATTGATATGTTTTGTTATTACAATACAGTTGATTATTTGATGATTTGTTGAGAAGTAATCATGATCTACCCCCCTTCATTTTACCACTTTTCACTCAATACAATCCCTCATATATCCCAAAACCTTTATTCACGCTTTCTCATTGAAAGGTATTAAATGATTTTTATGGATTGGATTGCATGAGTCTGATGTGTTGTTGGGCCAAACTTTGTTTCATATTTAAAGAGATTTTATATATGGTTTGTTGAAGAAACTAGTTGCTAATAAATAATGCATACATGAATGAGCTTCTTCAGCAGAGGTATCCATGGCCAGGGTAATAGGGGAAGAGGAAATTGGAACAGGGGCCCTAGAAGGCCAAGGTTTTCTGTACATTTTGATGCAAGCTCACAAGAGTTGAGCCAACTATTCCAACCTAGATTTTTTAACTAGATTGGACAAGGAGTAGTCCAACCTAGGCCACTATTGGCCCTTGACCAAGTTTTAAGGAAATTCTGGTCATGTTTGACCATTTTGGGGACTTCGATATATTGGTTGAAGATGGAGCGCCCAGGCGAAGCGGAGATCGCAGGATCTTGCTTATTTTGTGGACTTTTTGGGCTTTTAGGGTTTATGTAACATGTATGGGATGTCAATCCATGGGTTTACCCATGTTTAGGCCCTTTTGTAATGTATAAATAAGTAGATAAGACTTAGAGAGAAGTCTGTCTAGGTTGGCTTCGTGCAAGAACATGTAAGAGTACTAGCTAAGTGTTGTATTGAGCTGTTTTGTTTGAGTGAGAGATGTGTGCATAGACTGTGCAAGGCTTCATGATACTAAGGAGATAGCTTTGTGCCTTGACCCAATTTTGGGAAGGAGTATCTGGAGGGATGTGCGCAGATCTCATATCCTCTGCAGAGTTTCTCTCTGTGGCCTTATGCACAGGAGCCAAATAATGTAGAAAGATTGAAGATCAATAAAGAAGAAGAAGAGTTGTTGGACGTAGCCGCACGCTAGGGTGAACCACGTATATCTTGTGTTCTGATGTGCTTTGTGCAATGTGGTTTATGTGATTGCTTGCCTAGTGTTTCTAATGTTATATATAATGAATGCATTTGATGTGGTAGTTTAGTGCTTACTGATATGAATGAATGTTAGATCCGAGCTGATGCTATGTGCTAGGTGATCAAAAGTACTTGATCTTGGTTTCTACTGCGCTGATCTGTAATTAGGTTTTAATATTTAATGTGAATGAGACTTATGAACTAATGCATATTGATTGGTTAAGTGCTCTGTTAAGTGTTGTAGTCATAGATCTATGTCCCAGCTTGGTTGTAGACATTTGAGTCTTGCAACCCCCCCTGCCTCTACCTTGGGTGAGACTTCATTTGCTTCGTAGGTGTTGTCAAAAGGGATGGTAGTTAGGGTTTTTTTGGTGCCCTATTGAAGCATTGAACCCTAGGTCTGCCCCTGTGCCAACAAATGGTTCTATTGCCGAGACCTGAAACTATGATTGTTGGGAACTGAAGAAAAGAGAAAGCTCTTTTTATAGATCTGTTGCTACATTGCACAATATTCTACTTGACTTGCAAAGTTCTGTTCTAAGAGAGAAGCCGAATCTGAAGAAAAGAGGTAAGATCTTAAATATTTTTTCTCTAATAAAGGTAAGATAAGTGGAAAATTTTGCTTCGAAAGTATGAATCTAGGTATGTTTGATAGATGTTGTCCTAGTATGAAAACTAGGGCACAACTAGAAGAAAGAGTTGATCTGAATAAACTTGATAGAAATAGAGAAATATATGTTATTCCTATGCATAGAAAGAATTTTTGGACTAATAAGTGGATGCAAGAATCTAGAAATATTTTTTGCAGATTGCAGGTCCATCACTGTGATCCCAGTGCGCAGTAAAAGAAAGGCTAGGGATCATTTAAAAGAAAGAGAGGATTGACACTATGTTATAATTGCAGAAGATTGAGACATCTTGCTAAGGAATGTCATGGTATAGGTCCTATTTGTCTTTGTTGTAAATCTATTGGCCATGAAGTTGAGGATTTCCCTAGAATGATTGCCAAAGTTGAAAAGATGACCATGAAACAAGAAAACTATGAAGAAGGCCAAGAGACTAAGGATATGTTAGAGAACCTGAAAGAATCAGAGACTATGTTGTTACAGCTGAAAGAAACATTGAACGATCACATAGACATCAATTTACTAGAGATCTTAAAAGAGAAACAACACATAGAAACAAGAATAGGAGACTTCGACATATACTGTGTATTGGATGAAGAAACACATGTGAACTCTATGCCATAAAGCACTTGGGAAATTTTGGGAAAACCTTCTATGATACCTTCATTAGGAAGGATAGGTCTATTTAAAGAAAATATGATAACCCTATGTGGAAGAGTTACTAATGTACCTATGATTTCTCATGAAACATCAACCGAAGAAGAATTTGAAGTCATTAAGTTTGTTGAGAACAATGCTGCTTTTGCACTTTTGTTAGGAAAGACCTGGATTGAGAAAGACAAGATATGAAGGACAATAGAGGAGGAAGCGATAGAACAAAAAAATCAAGAATTAAGGGAATTGATAGCTACAAAGATAGAGCGACTAATAAAAGAACAAGAGGATAAGGTGAAGCAACAGAAGGCCAGAGAATTAGCTGTCAAAGTTGAAAGGACAAAGGAAGGCTTAAAGAACTCGTCCATGCAGGAAATAAGTGCATCTACCCCATAAATAGTAAGAGAAGTGTTGGCACAGGGGAAAACCTAGGGTTCAACGCTACAACAACGCACCAACAAGACCCTAAATACCGACCCTTTTGGCAACACCTGTGAAGTAGATGAAGTCTCACCTGAGGTAGAGGCAGGGGTGGTTGCATGACTTAGATGTCTGCAACCTTAGCTGGGACATAGATATGTGATTCTAACACTTAACAAAGCACTCAACAGTTAACATTCATCAATATTCAGTCTTATTTACAATGTAGTTAAACCCTAATTCAAAGTATCACAATACTTATTTAGATCTAAGGTATTTAAGCACTAACCATATCCACATAGGTCATATCCATACTATTAAGCACATAACATTAACATATTTATCTACCATTCATCTATATTAAAGCACTAAGAAAGTAAACACATAAACATATCAATACATCGCACAAAGCATAGCAACACAACATGTACGTGGTTCACCCCCACCCTAAGGCTACGCCCACCAACTCTTCTCTTCTTTATTATCTTTGGTCAAGCTTCTTACAGGAACATAACATCCAAGTTCTACTCCGCAGAAGACAGGAGATATGCGTGCACTTCGCCAGATCCTCCTTCTTCTAGCTAGGGTATAGCACCAAGCCTTCACACAGTCTCTTACAGTTACTTGAACTAGCCTTGCAAGCCTCACACAATATGCACAAAGCACTTACAACTCTTGATTACATAGATCCAACTCTAGCACTTAGCACACCGACCTACTAGGTCTTTCAGTCCCCCTCTTACATTGCCTAGCTACTTATTTATACATTAACAAATATGCCAAAAGATGGGTAAACCCATGGGCCGACATCCCATACCCATTACATAATCCCAAATCCCAAAAAGGGCCCTAAAAGGGGCCGATATCCCATGATCTATGCTTCATCTTGCGCTCCACCTTCAACATCCTGTCGAAGTCCCAAAATTAGGTCAAACATGACCAAGGATCCTCAAAAATTGGTCAAGGGCCAATAAGAAGAGGTATTACCTTTGAACTCTTTAAAATACCCCCAATAGTGTGAAGTTACTATGCTAAGAGAAGATAGGAATAAGAATGAAAATAGGAACCCAAAGACTCAAATCACAGGAAAGAAGGCAAGACAACTCAGTAAGAAGAAAGAAAAGTTAGAAAAATTGCAGGAAGTTCCAGAGAAGACTTCGCAGAAGGCAGACTTGTAGAACTCGAACCTCGCCAGAATAGAAGAACAACACAGGATGGAACTTTTCCATGACGAAGCTATATGACTGTTGGAGGCATCTCGACCATTAGAATGATGCTCTGAAACGGATAGAAACACAGTTATTGCCGGAAAGACCGTCGTTGGATAGTTGGGACCATGCCATAATGGCCCAATTCGTATTGATTAAGGCACTCTTGTCCATTGGAGGAATCCGTTACGACGTTGCTTATTTAACCCATCGGATGCTGCGATGGGACCACTCTTTGCAAACCGAGATATCTAAGGTCACAGAGAATTGTTTACATACCACACTGTGTTGTCTATACCTCGCCGTCCATTTACCTTGTCTGTCTGTTTCCCTACCCAATCTCCTTGATTACAAGTGTGAATGTCGGGTGAGCATAGCACGCTAGAGAAGTCTATGGAGGATATTTTGATAGACCTGATGGCTGAGAAAGTCATGTCTATAGGAATACAAGCATCGTTGACTGGCGAATTGCAAGCATCCCCATCGATTGGATGACATTCTGGCTGCATTGCTGAGAAATGAAGCAAGCACCATGACGATTTGGTGAATGCGAAGCATATCCCGTCGGTCTTTCCAGACTACATACCACCTTTGACTAATGTAGTGAACCACGATAGTGTCCCGCATGATTTTGAGTACACGCTGATCACTGCGTACCTCCCGAAGTCGATACACATAGTTGGACCTTAGTTGGGACTGATCCCAACTCTCAAGATCAACGAATTCAACCTCAAATACCAGAAGAACTATGCGATGCTCACGCCACATAGGTACTTGATGAAGACGATTGGGAAGAAGCCCAAGATAATTCCCTAGCCATGGATTAAGGAGATCTCATGATCCATGATCTTGAATGTGATGGATATCACACACTTCGACCTACATCAAGAGGTTAACGCTTGCGTTAAAATCCTCTTGTCGTGCTATCATGGAGGTTATCTTTGGTTATATAGGTGCATCACTATGGATCTCGCACTGATCCACTTGATTACAGGACTAAGCATGCAAGGACCATCTCACTAGTTCTACCCAGGGAAGACGTCAGATCGCTCTCTGACACAATGCATCAAGGAGGACTATGGCGATGTAGAGAAGGGGAAGCAAGGCTACAAGATACCCTCCATCCAAGATGACACAATGAGCCTTTCTTTCCAATTGATCACTGGAAAGCGCATCAGGAATAATTGGCCGACACAAGTCACAAGGTTCGTAGTGGACTTCGCAGGGAAATGCATCGAAGGAATGTAGATGAATTGGGCGAGTTACCTCATCAACAAGATGGAAAAGGACTGCTGAGAAGCGCAAGATCAAGGGTACGAGTTTAACTTTAGTTGGATATTAGTACTAATCACATTTGTCCCTTGGAAAATGCTGGAAGGAGCAGCCTTCCCAGAAGTTGAGCCATGAGAATCGTTGGCCGCAAGGTTCTCCACCTTGTGGTACACGAATGATATGGCGAAGTAGTGGCAGTCAAATGTTGTCTTCCATACTTACTACCTAAGACTGAAGCACACTATTGAATCATTTCCATGAATGACACCAAATACACTCCATCAGTATAGACCGTTCGCAAAGTTCCACGTAGACCGACACTTCATCTATATCACTATGCGTAAGGATGAAAGTAAGGAGGAGCTGTAGTCTTACTATAAGTTAATCGAGGAAGACATGGAAGAAATCACTAAGGAATGGCCAACAAAATTCCTTGTACCAGTGGAATATGCAGAACGTTTCGACCCTGACATCATCAGAATTCCATTGGTCACCTGGGTTGAACATGATGGGAAGACTAGCATGAATAAAAAGAAGAAAAAGGAGGAAGTGCAGGACATAGAAAGTGATGAGAAGGACAACGTGTTGGAGGAAACTACGCCTGACTCACCTACAGGAGGAGGAGGAGATGAAGTAAACCAAGAGGAAGGAGAGGAAGAAGGAGACAATCAAGAAAAAGGAGAAGTGACACCACCGAAGGATCCCCTTTAGGAGGTTGAGACATCAAATAAAAGGAAGGTTTCTCCTAGAAATCCTCATCACGGAAGAAGACCCGAGCCAATAAGCCTCAGTCGCAAAATGTGCTCATAGTGGACGATATCGAGCTCATCATCACAACTGTAGAAGGTTCTTCAGAGGATATCTTGCAGAGACATGAAGTGAAGAAATAAACACTATATGACAGAATAAAGAAGGAGCTCAAAGACATCCAACATGCTATCCATTCGAGACGCCCAGTGCCTACTGTGCCTCCTTCAGTGGAAAGTGTATAATTGGGGGATGATTCAACCCAATTACGAAGACTAGCAGGTGCAATAGAGGCTCGAATTCGTTGAGTCCAAGAAGAGAAGAAGTAGGCCATAGAGGCCCTAAAGAAAGAAAAGGAGGAGGTCCTAGAGCAACTTCGAGTTGTGTAGAAGGAGAAAAATTAAATTCAGGCGAAGTTCGAGTAGAACAATGTGAAAATACAAGAAGAAAAAGACCAACTGCTCACATAGTAGATTGTGAACAAGGAGGCAGTGACTAAAACAATTCACTCTGTGCCAGGATTGGCACAGGAGGAAGAAGAGTCAGCCGAGATACAAGTGGGGAAGCTCACTGAGGCCATTCAACAACTTCAAGCAAGAGTAATGGAGCTAGAAATCCAAGCAGTGTCGAGCACTCCGCAAGAAGTGCATGATCAGAGGGACGAAGATACCAGGAGAGAAATAGAAAGAATTAGGGCACTTTCCTCAGAGTGTCATAAACTAAGTGATCGAAGTGAACAGACCTACGAGCACCTTGTAGAAGATCTGGGGTTGAGGAAACTAGAGGCACAACTCCAAGAGGTGAAGCAACATGCGTCCATCTTACAATCACAAATGAAGCTGCTTATTTTCATTGAGAATATGAAGAGGTCGTAGGAGCAACAAACAATCCAACAACAGGTTACTGCCATCTAGAGAAAAGTCATGGAGGTTACATAGAGACTCTAGCCGGTGCAGGACAAAGCCTGCACGATTTTTGAAGTAGTTGAAGGACAAGGCTCATAGCTAGACCAACTGGTTGCTACAGTGGAGTAATGCCTGGAAGAGCCTGTTACAGAGCAAGTGATTCAGGAGTTCACTGAGAAGGAGGCTCTGGTGAAGCAGGAAGTCTAGGTAGCTTGAGCTAATCTCGAGGCCTTCAAAGTAACACTGCCCATATCTGAGTGACTCGGGACAAGTCACAGGTGAGTGTTGGGGGCCGGTTGGCCCTTGACCAAGTTTTAAGGAAAATTTGGTCCTGTTTGACCATTTTTGGGACTTTGATAGGCTGGTTGAAGATGGAGCGCCCAGGCGAAGCAGAGATTGTGGGATCTCTCTTATTTTGCAGAATTTTTGGGCTTTTAGGGTTTATGTAACGAGTATGGGATGTCGACCCATGGGTTTACCCATTTTAAGCCTTTTTTTAATGTATAAATAAGTAATTAAGACTTAGAGTGAAGTCTTTCTAGGTTGACTTCGTGCAAGAATATGTAAGAGTACTAGCTAAGTGCTGTATTGAGTTGTTTTGGCTTAGTGAGAGCTGTGTGCACAGACTGTGTAAGGCTCCGTGATACTAAGGAGCTGGCTCCGTGCCTTGACTTGATTTTGGGAAGGAGGATCCGGCGGGCTATGTAAAAATATCTTGTCCTCTGTGGAGTTGCACTCTGTGGCCTTGTGCACATGAGCTGAAGAATGTAGAAATATTTAAGATCAATAAAGAAGAAGAAGAGTTGGTGGACGTAGCCCCACGCTGGGGTGAACCACGTATATCCTGTGTTCTGATGTGCTTTGTGCAATGTGGTTTATGTGATTGCTTTCCTAGTTTTGTTGATGTTATAAATAATGAATGCATCTGATGTGGTAGTTTAGTGCTTACTGATATGAATGAATGTTAGATCTAAGTTGATGCTATGTTCTAGGTGATCAAAAGTACTTGATCTTGGTTGCTACTGCGCTGATATG
The DNA here is from genome assembly GCA_032191745.1 of Picea mariana. NCBI lineage: Eukaryota > Viridiplantae > Streptophyta > Pinopsida > Pinales > Pinaceae > Picea > Picea mariana. The sequence goes on along the minus strand of JASDQU011377869.1, from coordinate 6,984 downwards.
TAATTAGGGTTTAATCTGCGATGTGAACGAGACTTATGAACTAATGCATATTGATTGTTTAAGTGATCTATTAAGTGTTGTAGTCACATATTTGTATTCCAACCTGGTTGTAGACACTTGAGTCCTACAACCCCCCCTGCCTCTACCTCAGGTGAGACTTCATTTGCTTTGCAGGTGTTGCCAAAAGGGCCGATACTTAGGGTTTTTTTGGTGTGTTTTTGAAGCATTAAACCCTGGGTCTGCCCCTATGCCAACAGCTAGAAAGGCCTCGTTTCCAAGCCCCGCATGTCCCTGTTATCCTAGTTACCCCTCATGTCTCATTACAACCCGAAGTCCCTGAAAATGACAGATGGCAAGAGATTGTACACCCGATAGTCTCCCAACATTGTGGTTGGTCCAATTTGTCTTTAGCTATTCCTCCTCCACTAGTTGACCCAATTGTCCAAGTTGCCCCTTCACACTCACCAGTACAATCTTCCCACACAAGCAACAAGTTAAAAATCGAATCCCACCATGCACCTGATAACGAAAAAACTGCTGCGACCCCCTCCTCTGCCTCAAACGACTTTGCCAAATCCGTTTCATCCCGCATGCATTTGAGAGATGATTTCTCTCATGTTATCAGTGAGATCATGCCTAAAGGCTCCACATAGCCTAAGGAAAATTCAGAGAAATCAAAGGGAGACAACAACAACAAGGGGAAAATTGCCTCCCATATTGGAAAATATGGTTTTTGAGTGTTTTTATTTATTTATTGTTGAGAACAGTTGACTTTTGAAGTTTTTGGACAACACACTATTTTTTTGGATATGTTGGATATTATATTTTTGGATATGGTTTGAAATATCATTGATATTAATTTTCAAATTATGAGAGTGATGATGGGAGCCACAAGGAGGGATGTGTTTGATTGATTAACTAGTTGTGTTATGTTTGTTAAAGAAACTAAAGGGAGTCACACGGGGTCCCACCTACTAGTTATTATTTATTAAAGACCCTTATTATTATTTTATAAATTCCCCACTAAACTAAAAGTTTGTTGAGTTTTAGTTAACTTAACTAAAGAAGTAGTTTAACTACTTTAACTAATTCTGATTTCTTAAAGGAAAAAAGAGAAGGAGGAACAAAGGAGAATAGAAGGATAAAGCATACTAAGGTATGCTCTTGAGTTTTATTGAGATAATTTAGTTTTCATTCATTATTTAATTCATTGAAAGCCTAATTCTCTTTTATGATAGCAGGGTCCTATTGTAGACAACAAGATTCAAGGCCGAATTGCATCATTCAGACACTTGTTTTTCAGAGGTGTTGATCTATCTTTGATAGTCTGTGTAGACTTGTCTGTTTATGAATTAAATTTCATGATTGATAAAGGATATTGTGCAGAGTTGAGTGGGCAACTATCTGTGGCAAGCTGATCCAAATTTTAAAGTTAAGTTTTTTTTTACTTTCTGTCAGAAGTCCTTTTGTATGGTTTTCATCGGGGACATCTAAGTTTGCCTTTGGTCCAAATTTCCTTAGGGAATTTTGTAAAGAGAACGTTTCTTTTGATAAATTGGAATGAAATAAGAGATTGCTTTATGTCTCATATGTGTTAATCATTGACTTGGTATTTTTACTTTTGTCTCTACATTTATTTCTGCATCTATTATATTCAGAAAATTACATAAATATTGATTTTTTCAATAATCTTTTATTATAAAAAAATCAGCCTAAGCCCCTGTAACCAATAGTTGTGGATTAGGAAACAATTTTTGATGGTTATAAACATAGGGTGATATTCCCGTCTATCTTTCTTTAGCCAAGTAAGATCTAAAAATGCTTGAGTAAGATCATTTCATATCTTTTCCTCAACATTTATTTTGGCGACCATACTGGGGAGATATTCAATATCTCTCTGGTTGATTTTTATGCTTCATTATCATCAAATATATCTATTTTTATGATATTGATTCTTTGACTATTTTATTTCTTAATGACTTATTGCAAGGCAACCTAATATTGAGCCCGATCTTCAAGATTAGACTAGCATTTCTTTAAACTTGTTTAACACCATTTTAGACACTGCTAATAATCAGGCTGAGCTTAATTGTTCATGGGAAACAATTGAACAAGAGATAATTTCCAAAGAATGTTGGGAATCTAGGCCTAGACATCTTAGGAATAAACCATAACTTTCTTTTTCCTTATCATCTAGGAGAAGAAGAGGCTTATCACCTGAGATTAATCCTATTGCCAAATTAGGAAGAAGGAGCATTGTGTTATCAACCCAACAAAGTGCTATAAGTAGAACCTTGTTTGATTCATCCAGTTCATGTTTCTCCCCCTTACCTATTATACACAAGATGACATCTAGTGGTGTCTCTAGTGGCACTAGAGGTGCTTCTTCATTTCAATCTTCAACTTCGTTAGTGATTGGTAGCTTATATAGTCACAAAGTCCCTATCCAATCTACCACAAACCCCACCAAAGTTATTAAAAAGTATGGGCTTTTTCAATTTGAAGAAGATGCTACAACCACACTGTTGCATGTTTCCTCTCCTCTTAACCTAGCACCTCCTACTCGCCCACTTCCTAAATTCAAAGAGAATTTCCATAGGTTTTTAGGGAATAACACTGTCACTACGAATGAATACTTGGTGGAATTTTCTAATGCCTGCCACAACATAGGAGCCAATGACAATGATACTTGTATGTGATTATTTGTCAATTCCCTTGAAGGGAAGACTGCGGTTGATTTATTCAATCTCCCTCCTAAGATTTTATCTACTTGGGAGGAATTAGTCTATTGGTTCAAATCCACCTATGGGAAATCCAAAATCCTAGCCGAGCAGTTACATGAATACAATACTTATAAGGATGGTGAGACCAACAAGTCCTTTGACTTGCATTTCACCAAGTTATACGATCAAATCCCTGAACTCATTCGACCTCGGAACCAAGCTGCTTTCATGCATTATTATAATGCATTACCTTCTCCCTACCATCATAGGCTTGAGGAAAAGGCCATTGATAACCTCGGTTCCACTCTGCATACCTGTTTAGAGTATGAATAACAACTTGAAAGAACATGTCTTCCTCATGGAGATTCAGTTAAATAGACACACATGTCTTCCCTCTTACAACTTGTACAAGACATGAATAATCATATGATAACGTATGAACGAAAGGGAAATGTATCCGCTTCATCCTCTTTTGGACCCCCATTTAGAAATCCAAATGAAAACAATTTTCAGCCTAAAGCTATCATACCTCGTAGTTGGTGTAAATTTTGTGAGGAACACCATGAGGAAAGTGTACGTGAGATAAAGAAGAGTGTCAAAGATAAAATATTTGGTAAGAGACCTGAAACTACCATCGCTATCCTAAATTTTACAAAGCTAGATGATGTCCTGATAATCAATACTATGAATAAATCCTATGCTCCCAAAAGCAAATATGATCCTCCCTGCAATTGTTCTAGCCCAAGATCATCCTCACCAACTGCTACTGTTCAGGTTCCTAAGGCTCCTGACAGTCATGGAACTACCTCCCCTGTCCCCTCTTCCAAATACAATATTCTAAATTAGTTGGCCAACATCAAAGGAGATGAAACTTTTCTAGACATGGTTACTATCCCTGAACAACAAAGGCATCTAAAAAAATTCATGGAATGCAAATCTTCCATTTTAGCCAACCTCTCTGAAGATGTAGATGAAGAGGATTCGTCTGTAAATAAAGTAGGTGTACATAACTTTAGACACCCTATAAAAAACCCCCCATTTTATATTTTTGTAAATATTATGGATAAGATTTCCCATTGTTTCCTCATTGACAACAGTTCGGGCCCAAGTGTAATGTCGAATATTATTATGAAGAGCTAATCTTGTCTTGTACAAATGAAAACCCCTGAAGCATGCTCTCTTATAATATTCTACAACAAACGACCATAGGTGAAATCAAGGATGTGACCTTGGTTTTGTGTGCGCACCCTGAAATAAGAACAACCCTTAATATTCAAGTAATTGATATGCCAATAAGAAACTACTCAATCATCCTAGGAAGAGTTTGGCAATATTTGATGGGTGGATACCTCTCACTGGATGAGACACACTTATACATTCCTCGGAA
>JASDQU011377867.1:0-24091 GCA_032191745.1 Picea mariana | reverse complement strand
GAATTTCGGGAGAAAACCACAAAATATTATTTTCATTAATTTTTAGGCACCAACCTATGGTTACAAATTTTATAGGCACCAACTTATAGGAGAAACCAATCCCTACTATTGTTCGTAGACACTGACCTATAGGAGACACCAATCCCCTTCTTTTATTTGTAGGCACTAACCTACAGGAGACACCGATCCCATTTGTTGTTTGTAGGCACTGACCCACATAAGACATTGATCCCATTTTCTTCTTCTATATTCACAAACTTTGCTCTGCTTTCTTTTCTTCTTCTTTAATTGGATTTGCTCTATGCATGTTATTTTTTCTTTCTCTCTACCTTTAACATATCTTCTTCTTTCATTCTTCCTTTACTAGATCTTCTACTTTCACTTCTTCTACATTGTGCTCGCTACATCTTTTTCCTCTACCTCATATATATACTCCCTCCTTCTTCTTTTTCTGGATATATTTTCTTGAATTCCAGATTTCATCTTTGCTAATATATAATTTTCGATCACTGAATGATGTTTTATTGTCACAACTCAAATGATATGGATCTGAATATTACATTTTCACCCACATATACATTTTTCTCATCACACTCTTCTTTATTTATACTTTTCCATAAGCTTTATATGAACAATCATGTTCTTTTGGAAAATTCACGACTTTTATTAAATAATAATTGATTTTTTCCCCTTTTTAATTTTTACTTCACTTTTTACGTTACCATGGGTAAATACCACCATGGTTTGCAAATACCACATGCACAAACCATGTGCACTTTCACTTTTACCCTTTTTATTTAACTCTACTTTCACTTTTAACTTTTTCTTTAATCCCCTTTGATATTTACTCCTCTTTTACGTACATTCCACTTCCACCTAACTTTACAACTTTTGTTAATTATTAAAGTCATATTGATATTTAATCCACTTTCATGTTTACTCCACTTTTATGTAAACTCCGTTTCCACTTAAATTTTCACTTTTGTATTTATTAAAGTGATACCAAGGTCACATTTATATTTAATCCACTTTCTAACCTTTGAAATCAATGACAATATTTTATTCAACACATAGATGGGGGATGAGTTATCCACAAGAGAGGGAAATGTCTAGGATTGTATAAGACAGGTCCAAGGAGGAAATTAATTGTGGGTATCTATTCAAACCCAAATTTCTTAATTTTATTATCATTTGGGAAAACATTTTATTTTATGGTTGAGTGTATGAGAACCCAATCATTGAATAAATATCAAGGGGTAGGTGCAGAAGTCACTTCCATTTTTATTGGAATCATGGGGCTAAAATACAAACAAAATTGGGTAGAGTGAGAAGTCAACTATCTTGGGAAAATAGAGGGAATTCATATAGGGGATATTATGTAGTTATAAAAATTGAGTTTGGCATGAACATCAAATAGAGAGAAAGAAAAAAGAGCATTGGAGCTAGACCTAGAAGGATGTGAGAAGTTTGGAGCATTTTTGGAACATTCTAGAGATAAATATTGAAGAGCTAGGTTGCCAGGCCTAAAGAGTGAACTCCTGGGTGAGTTGCACTAGAACAACAATTGTTTTTTGTTGTTTACTGGTAGTTTTTCTTAGCAATGAGTTCCCTTGAGTTCCCAGCAGAGAGATTACTAGTTACCTATTCCAAAGAGACCTTGATAAACAAATGGGATGCTCGATGGAATGAGAGCAGTGAAGGTGTACATTTCTTGAGCTGGGAAGGTCAAGAGGAAGAGAGATGGAGGAAATTTGGGATAGATATAGGAGAATACCAATGGGTTGTGTTATTTTGAGCTATGAGGGGACCCTCAGGGGAACCCTTCTCTTGTAGATTCATAGCCTCAGCTCGGGGGTGTTTTGCTATTGAGATATGGAACAACATGTTTATGGTTGGGTGGAATGTCCTTCCCAAGTATCTAGTTGTGGAAATGTTTTAAAAAGATAAGTGTTTATCTATTTTTTGAGTTATCTTATGAGTTATATGGATATGCATTTTATCATGTGTATGAGAATGATTTTTATGTGTTGTTGTAGATGGTTATTTGGATGCATTACATTCATTTAAAATTTTGTAGATGAATTTAATCTATGGGTATCATAATCTAGTTGAATATGTTTTTAATTCATAGTTGGTAAGCTACAATAATTAATTAGCAAAAAAAATTTCAAATTTATGTATTTTTCTACAAGTAATGTTCCCTTGTTAAGTTGGGGGACATTACATCCTCACCCATGTATGTACAAAGAATCTCCTCATGTTTTTTATTCTCCACAACCATGCATTTGATCACTTTCTCATCCCTAAAGAGGCACATGGGAAACAAACTCTCAACCTCTATATTTTTGGTTTCCCCTATCCTACTCTCCCATTTCTTACACCGTATCCTCATCTTCCTCGAATAGGACCGACTTAATGGAAACAAACTCACCACTCTTGATAGTCAACTTGGCCTCCCTATAGATAGACTTGATCCTATGCTACTCCCTCAACACTCTGTCCTGCATTTCCTCCTCTGTGGGCCATTCAAATTTCTCTAAGATACTTGTTGTCTTGCAATGGGAAGACCTGATGTTAATCATCAAAATAAAATAAAAACCATTAGACACTGACCCTTTCAGCATCACCTACAGAGAAAGTGAAGTCTCAACCGAGGAATATAGAGGGGATGAAAGAACCAAAGTTCTCCAATGATGAGGGGAATTAAGGAATTCAACATGTCCCTACCAACCATCTACTCATGTGTGCATTTTCCATTAGATAACATTTACTTAACACTTAATATATCCCATGTGTGACATTCTCCCACTTAACATTCATTTATTTACCAGTTACTTCAATGCATGATATTGCAACATCATATAAAAATAACATATTCAAAATACTTAAGCATTTATCATCATTGCACCATAACCATAAACATCATAAGATACAACCACAACACATCACAACACATAGGTTTAACGTGGTTCACCCAACTTGGGATATGTCCAAAATGACTGGTTTCTTATATTAGTCATTGATAATCTTCTTACAACTACACATTACACTACAAAATATGCAACAATAACATTACCCAAACCTACCTAATTGTTCTGTTTCATTGTAAGCCTCACTCCTTAGTCATACCTCAAAAATTCCTCCAATGCTCGTCTCAACTTGCCCAAAAAGAACTAAGAATTTCTCACATGTCTCCAAACCTCAGGACTTTGGAACCCCTTCTACCCAAAACCCATCACATATTTATACATCAAAATAGGGCTAAGTTCATTACAAAGTGGAAAAAATGTCCTAAGAACCTAATGGTTTATAACCATTTTCCTCCTTTTGAGCGATGCTCCATTGCACTTCCTTCTGTCACGTGCTTTGAATCCTTAAATTATGCTCCCGTCATACACTCTGGTCCATCTTCGAACTACCTTTTGTTCTTTGACTTATTCTAGCACATATCCCAAATCTTAATAAAACTTATCCAAATTCCTATCCAACAGGCCACAAACAGTCACCCGTGTCTTGTCCTGAGCCACTCAGGCCTTCTTCTAGTGTGCTATCAATGTTTCAAAGGTATCATTCACTATCAAGATCCTCTCCTTTACCTCTATTTCCTTCTACACAATTTGGTCAATTTTTTTTGCAGTGATCTGAACCTGGATCTTCTCAACACTTTCATCAACTATCTATTTGATTATGCCTAGAGAGGTTGCTAAGGTTGTTGTCACTTTGTATGCTTTGTCCTATAGTATTTCTATTTTTTATGTGTGAGCCTACTTATCCATCCTTCACTGATTCATTTCTGAACACAAATTCTTGTTCGCATTCATCATTGTTACCACCTTTGCTGGCGGTAGTTTGCCCATCACTATTTTGAATCTCTGCACCTTTTCCTGCGCAGATTGGATATTTTGGCTGATCTCTTATCGCTACTTGTCTTCACTTAGTTGTGTCCAAACGCCCATGGTTTCTGTATAAATTTGAGCACATTCTACTTCTAGATTCTTTATTCTCTCCACCATTGTTGTCATGGTTTTATCCATCTTCTCTCTCTCTCTCTCTCTCTCTCTCTCTCTCTCTCTCTAGGTGGAGTGGTTGGTGTCATTTGTGCTTCTAGGTTGACTATTCATGCCCAGAATACCTGAATGGCTTCACTTATGTTCATTACTTAGTCTTCGATCAGGGCCTCCTTCTCTAATTGAGCCTATGGGAGTTCTTGGTATACCTTCTCGAATGCCTGCTACATTCTTTCAACCTTCTACGCAACCTCATCACTCTCTGCTTAAATTTGATATAATCCATATCCAGTGCAACATTTTCTTCCATAACCTTTACCAACTCACTTGATGTATTCTCTACGTGCAAGTTCATCTCTTGTGTCACCCTCATCTGTAATTCCTACAATACTTCTATTGGCAGTTGTGATAGAACTAAGTCAATATTACCTAGTGCCCTATCTTGTTCTTTCATCTCTTTAATGGGGAATTCTACTGCCCCTATTGTTAGATTAATAAATCTTTGTTCTCCTACTACTACTAAGGACTAGGATATTGTTGGACTTTCATGCTCAGTATATGAAGTGATTGTTTTCGGTTCCTTCTCTTTCTGTCACCCTGGTGCAATGTTTTCTACTTCTAGTAGTTGTCACAACTCAACCATATGCTCCTTCATGCGTCTATTCATCCCTTTTGGATGTTGTGTTGCGCGTTGAAATGTGTCATCAATGAATTATTTCACTTGGTTTCCTATCTTCTCCAAATATTCCTTTTTCAAATCCTGGATATCCACTTCCTTGATGAACTTGCGCTTTGTCCATTGTGGCATGGATATGCCTATCTCTAGTTCTTTCCTCTTCCTCTCTGTGTGCAAAAATGTTTGTTGGGTTGTTTCACAAGTACCATTTCCTTTTTCCTGTTTGTCTACTTATTCTTCATCCTCATTGACCTCATGGATTTGTGAGTTTTGTTTCTTTGGTGTCTATGTTTCTACTGGTGGAATCTTTCAATCATCATCCCAATCAACCATAATGTGGCCCATCTTATCTCCAGTCAACCTGTATTGTGCTGGTAGTCATTGTCAATATGGATCCTTCTTTGCTTGTACACACATGTGGTGATTACCTTCCTTACAATGTGCAACTATCGCATATGCATCTACCATATGTGGTGGTATGCGTGAGGTCTTCTTATTTTTTTCCCTAATAGTTTCCTTGTAAATATAAAATGAAATATTTTTTTCCATCTATCGTGCCTTGCGTGTAGTATGCCATAGGTTTTGATATCGTGTAGCTAATAGGGTCTCGGACTCCCAAAAACTAACTATCATCTATCTCTCTTGAAGCGGATAGCACTATTAAAATGAGTAACCATGCATAATGAAACTCGGTCCCTTTATCCTATGCTTCCTCACAATGAATCAAAAATTAGTTCTATAGGAATGTTTCACAGTTCATCTGGATGCCCTCGACGTATCTTTCTTCTGCAACTATCATTGTTGTTGGCACTTGGTCTTTTCTACACTTTCTCAACAAATTACAGGCTAAGTCTTGCATCACAAACCTTACCGCCAGGTTTCATATGCTTGTGACATCCATTCCACATTGTACATGGAATGTATGTAGTTTCTCCTTCATTCTCTTAGTGAGATATTTCTCAATCTTCATAACAAAAACCAACAAATATGGGTCCTCACCCTGCGATGAAATATCAGTAATATGTACAATCAAATATCTATCAATGGAAATTGACTTATCTAGCCACATGTAGCCCCCATGCACACAAATTAGAAACCTTTTTACACAAGCATTAATATCCTGGCTCCTTTCAAAGTGTGGGATATCAAAGAGGTTCAGGATTCCTACCTTCTACAGTCATGTGGCTTAGATCTATGACTTGATGACTATCATCTGCATATTGGAACTAATGTGCTTCTTCAAAAAATTGTTGGGTGCTAGCTCTAGAAAAATATTCTCATCGATAATGTCATGGTCAACATAATTTAACATATATACCAAACCTAACATGTCCCCTTCTACAATTACTCCTTCTGGAATCGGTGGGTCCATGAGTGAATACTTTGCATCCTTCTATAAATTAACCTGTTTTGCTGATGGATTTCTCGACGAGATATAATCCCTGGTGAATATTGATATTGAGTATGATGCCTCCTGTATCTCTTCCATTACATGAATTGTTGATGGTTGACCGTGTGCATGTGGTCTTCACTCAGTGAACCTGTGACATAGTGCTTGCATTCGTGGGATATTAAAATATACCCCTAATTTCACTAGATATTGATAAATACCTACCAAAATCCTTTTTTAAACCCCCCTCCCAATACATATTTCGAATAAAAGAAACCCCTATTTTTACTAGATACCCCTTTTTATACCATATAATACCTATAAACCCACTTAGAACCCACATCCCCACCCCAATACCTACAATAAATTGACTTTATTTTTCACAATTTTAAAACCCCCTTTATGAATGGACATGGTAAGATATTGGTCAACAAGGTGAAGTCCCCGTGACTATGTGGTTTCTTCAGTACTGAAACTAAAGCTTTTGCTGCCTTTGGTGGTGCCATCTCCCTTTGCGACTAATCTCTAGTTCCAACTGGTTCTTAAACTTCAAATCTTCGACTGTGTAACTTCAACTCTGTAACTATTGTCTCTATGCAAATTCTAACTGAAAATTAATTTCCCCTATTAGATCTATGCTTTCTTTTGCACTTTAGCACCATCTATTAGTTTCCCTCACACCTAAACTTTCCGTCCAATCCACTAGTGGTTTGCATTCAATGCTTTCCTTAATGCTCCATCAATTCTGTATCTTCAATGATTTATTTTTTCGATTCTGCAACTTGTCAAGATCTTCTGGCTTATCTGCATTTATTGTTATGTGGTGTGAGTGCTTCATCGTTGTGGTAGATCTTTACTACACATCCCATCATGGATTGTGTTAAATTATCTTAGCTATCATCTGTGCAATTTCTTCTCTCTGCATGATCTCTTCTCTCTATGTGATCTCTTCTCTTTGTTCTATCTCTTCTCTCTGTGCAATCTCTTCTCTCTGCACAAATTTTCTTCCTTCATCTCTGTGCCATTTTTCCTATTTTTTTCTCTTCCGTGACATTTCCTTGATTTCCCTTAACTTCTTGGACTCATCAGTTTTGAACTTCTTCCCTAAGCTATTTTCCTTCTTTTTTCCTATTTTACTTTCCTTTTCTTTCTTTTTCTTCTTTTTCTTTCTATAGTACAGTATGATATAAGTTTTTTTGTGCATCTCAACCAATGCACCGAAGGATGATCATCCCTGTATAGTTTCAACTGACTCCCATTCATTAGTCCTTCCATGAAATTTACATCCAATTGTTCTAGCTGAATAACACATGTTTTTGTTACATATCTGATCACATATGGCTCTCGCCAGTGTGTCCTGAACTTTCCAGGGTGCTATAAGAACTTACTGTCATAGAGTAGTACTAGATCTCCTGTCTAGAATTTCTTCTGCTTGATGTGTCTGTCATGCAATGATTTTTCTCGTGCCTTTTTTACTTGCTGATGGAACCTTGCAACAAATCAATATTCCTCTAATAGTAGTATTGTGATAGTATTTATTCTACTACACCAGAATCCATAAGGTTTTCAATCAGAACAATGCGTAGAATTGGTACCAAAAATTCCATGGGAATGAATGCTTCCTGACCATATGCTAGTGTAAAGGGTGTTTGACCTATCAAATTCTTGCATGTATTTATATAAGCCTAAAGAACTGCATGAATCCCTAAATCCTAGTCATCCCATCCTACATTACAAACTTTTGTGAGTGCATTCTCCAGTATCTTATTGAATGCCTCCATAGTTCCATCATCTTACGGATAATATAGAGTGCTCTTTTGATTATGAATATGGAATTCTTTAGTCAATGTTGCAATTGTCTTATTCAAAAAGTGAGTCCCCTAATCACTCATAAGTACTTTAGGACACTCAAACCTTGTAACTACATTCTCGAATAAGAAACACACAACTGTTTTTGCAATGTAATCTATAACTAGTTCTGCTTCTTCGCATCTTTTCAAGTAGTCTGTCGTAGTAATTATGTACCTAGCTCCCGATCTACTCGCCGATGGATTTATTGGTATGATAAAATCCACTACCCATTTGACAAATGCCTGCAAAGTGACTTGTGGATTGAAAGGCATCTCATCCCTTCACGACAGTCTTCCTACTATTTAGAAAACATCATAGATTTAGAAATATTACTTCACGTCCTTATGGAGGGTGGACCACCATAGCCCTGCATGCAAGATCTTATGCACTGTAGCCTTTCCTGCATAATGTCCTCCTGCATTTCCATCGTGTCACTCTACTAGGATCATCATTCTTTCATGTTCTAGCACACAACATCACAATATCCCCTCTACACCTAACTTATAAATGTTTCCTGCAATCAAGTGATAGTCTGCTTCTTTAACCACTAATTTCTTCTTCCATTCTACTTTCATATTGGATGGAGCCAATCCTTGCTCAAATTTTGGACAATTTCATTAAAATGGTTGTATACCATTTGAACTGAGAACAAATTCACATCTGGTAAACAATCATCTAGGTTCCCTCATCTTCTCTTGTCACTACTCACAACAAGTGGTCTGGTCCTACTTTCAATTTCCCTAGCTTCACAATAGCTTCAAAATCATACTACTGGAACCTAGATTCTCCCCCTAAACACTGGCTTTTTCACTAGATATCTGAGTGCAAAGTGGTATGTAGATATCTTCAAATGGGACCACAACAAGTAGTGTCTGAACTTTTGCAAGGCATAAACCATTGTGAAGCCTTCCCTTTTTACTGTCATGTATTTCTTCTAAGTTCTCAACAATAAACAACTTCCTTCTAGCAAAAGCAATTGTATGGTGTTTCATTTTCTCTTTCGTTTAACTCGAAAGTTGCATTGTGCATTTTGTGTGAAAAGGGGAAAAGATTGCATCTTTAGGTTTAAAGGATTAGTGTAATTTTTTATTTTCTAGTGTTCTTATAAGTTTTATTTTTGCAATATTCTCAAACAACATCAGTTGCACTTCCGTTCCTTGAGTAATAAAATCCCCTAAATGAACGCACTAATCTAAAATATATTAGTAACACTTTTTCTAGGGTTCACCAATAGCTTAGGCCAGGGCCTTAGATTAGGTGTGGATAGGTAAACTCTCTAATGCCAACCAAAAATTAACTTAGGTGTCTGTGCTAGAGTGTGAAAAATCCACTCTGTAATTACTCAATCCCAGAAGCTCCTCTCACATAGGAGTCAAACACGATGCCACATGGAGGAAGATGACAGATATATCCACTCTTGATCCCGACAAAGTGTTTGGGAGAATGTGTGTTGGTGGTGAATGATGTAGGGTTACTTGTGTCAGACATCTGAGACACTTAGATCCGTCCAAGGTACTCTAAGAGTGATTCTAGCCCTGTTGCATTTCAAGCCTCAGGAGGATCTTTGGGCTTAGTTACTTTTCCCATACACTCACCCGACTATCAACTGTACCCCCCTAGTTGTTAATTACATGTTGGTGGCCTAGTTTCCATTATATAGGTTGAAACATTGGTGACTGTGAGGGGTGTATCACAATACCTAAGGCAAACTCTGCACTCTTTTGGTGACACCCGAAGGGACCATTGGTCGGAGGTTTGGGTAACTGATTCTCCTAGCCATTTGTTTCCCTTTGTGAATTATTTGAATGATCAAGAATTCATCTCCCTAGGTCGGAAGCATTCAAAAGGGTAGTTTGTTTGGTTTGTATATTTTTTAGGCTTTTCTTCTTAGTGGTGTGTTCTATGCTCCATAGTTTTCCATAGTGAGTTAGTCGGTCATTACTTTGGGTCTATGATATAAGGTGGTAGACCTCCCACTCCATCGGTCGTGAGGACTTTTTGGTCTTCTGCTTAGAAACATGGAGCCACCTCTTTATAGGAGTTTTTTTTATATATACCACTGGTTTGCCAAAGTTAGTGTGAGAAAATTTTATGGACTTGAATGATCCCGTAAGGGAACAACCTATGCATAAGATATTCATGGAAACATTTACTAACGATACCAATCAAGGAAACCCTTTTCAAGGGGATTCTTGTGCTTTTCCTTCCTTCGAAAATGTTGGTGTCCTTTTGTACATTCATGGGTTGAATGTGGGACTACCAGTTTGGTTGGGTACCATTCCAAATGTTATGAATTATCTTGATGCTTCTTAGTTAAGCAACTTATTTCATGGGAATCATGTTGGTGTTCCTTCATCAACAAAGTCTTCTCCTCCTCCTTCTACTTTCTTTGGTGAAAGTATATCTACCAGTAACCAGAAGTCTAAACGAAATAGAAAGAGGAAGAATAGGAAAAAGAAATCACCAACCTCTGCAAGTCATGTTGGAGATAGGTCGTCAACATCTGTAAGTCATGTTGAATACCAACACCCAACCTTTGCAAGTCATGCTGGGGGAAAGCACCCAACCTCTGCAAGTGGTGCTGGGGGCAAGCACCCAACCTCTGCAAGTCATGTTGGGAGAAAAAGTCCAGTCACTGCTAGTCATACTAGTGATAGGTTTGTAGCATCTGCCAGTCATGTTATCGACCAATCACCAACCTCTGCAAGTCATGTTCGAGATAGGTATTAAACCTCTATAATTCATGTTGACGACCAACACCCAGCCTCCGCAAGTCATGCTGGGGGGAAAATTCTAGTCATTGCTAGTCATACTAGTGATAGGTCTATAGCATCTGTGAGTCATGTTATCGACCAATCACCAACCTTTGCAAGTCATGTTGGAGATGGGTCATCAACCTCTATAAGTCATGTTGAATACCAACACCCAACCTTTTCAAATCATGCTGGGGGAAAGCACCCAGACTCTACAAGTCATGCTGAGGGAAACATTCCAGTCAGTGCTAGTCATACTGGCGATAGGTCTGTAGCCTCCATGAGTCATGTTGTCAACCAATCACTAACCTATGCAAGTCATCATTCATATGTGAAACCAACCACTGCAAGTCATGTTGGGGGAACGAGTCTCATCAATGCAAGTCATATGAGTGATATATCACCAACCTTTGCAAGTCATGTTGGATATGTGCAACCATGCACTGCTAGTCATCCTAGGGGCATTTATTCTGTTGAGAAACCAAGATGGATAGGACATAAGACTAAGTTCCCTTGTAATATTTGCAAGGGAAATCACCTTACTCATTTATGTTGTGGCCTTCCATAGGTATGAAGATTTTGGTCCCTTTCTATAAGATCTTCTAATTCTAAGACTTCTAAGGATTCCTCACATTCTATTCAACCATTGGTTGATAAAGTGGTCATGCCGATGCAATATTCGTTCTATCTCACTCCTCTTTTTGGGGGTGATGTGCCTTCAAAACATATTGTTTCACATACTATTCATCTACTGGTGGAAGAAGTGGTCACACCGATGCAATATTCGAATGATCCCACTCTTCTCTTGGAGAGTGTCGATTCCACCAAAGTGGTCACATTGATGCAATATTTGACTGATCCAACTCTTCTCTTGGAGAGTGTCAAGTCTACCAAAGTGGTCACGCCGATGCAATCTTTGATTGATCCCACTCTTCTTTTGGAAAGTGTGGAGTCTACGAAAGTGGTCACATCGATGCAATATTTGGCTGATCCCACTCTTCTGATGGGGAGTGATGTGTCTACCGACTATGTTTTTAGCATTTCCAGTTCATTACTTTCAGAACAAGGGGGAATTCCTCTCACTTCGAGCACACCCCCTCCAAGCCCTAGGATGGTTTCCTTTGATTGGAATG
Source organism: Picea mariana (assembly GCA_032191745.1). Lineage (NCBI taxonomy): Eukaryota > Viridiplantae > Streptophyta > Pinopsida > Pinales > Pinaceae > Picea > Picea mariana. The sequence goes on along the minus strand of JASDQU011377867.1, from coordinate 12,281 downwards.
ACCTTGTTGAGCCTCGTGTTTCTTATTCTGAACCCTTTTAAATAAGGGTTGAAGTTAATTCATAAAACATTTATCGATGTATTTTAGATGAAGGAGACTTCACAAGTATTTTATCCTTCTTGACTTGGAAATATTTGGGTTCTCCCGAGCTTGTGTCTGCTTCGCATGAGTTTTTGTCTTTTGAAAAAATTCCTAGTGAATATTTGGGGGTTCTTCATCAGTTACCTATCGCATTAATTAGGAAGACTGTCCTTGACGATGTTATAGTTGCAACATCCCCATCCACCAGTGGTTTGGAAAACACCACCTATGAACGTCTCTCATGCTATAATACCAATTTGTAACATCCCCAACCACCAACATGCCGGGAAATTCCACTTGTGAACATCTCTCATTCTCTGATACCAATTTTTAACGTCCCCAACCACCAACAGGATGGGCAACGCCACTTCCTGGAAATGCTCTGATACCAATTTGTAACTATTTATATGAATATCTATCTAATGAAAATTAACAAATATAACATTCTTTTCATACACTTATTCATGTGGAAACGAAATTAAACATACATTCAATATATGCAGAAAATTCTAGTAACACACAAATTAATGTGGAAATAATAGTAAGCCTACACATACAACATATATGATATATCTAGGCATTACTCATCAATTATAAAACATGTACAATTACAGAACATACAACCAACAAAGATTTGGTACTTATCTTTTAAATAGATGATTACCAACTGCATGCAGACCTTCCACGAGCTTTCCCAGCCTTAGACCATGCTACACATCACGCTTACCAGTGGGTCACCCCCAAGCTGGGACTAAACTCCACCGGGCAAGGGATTCCTAGGCTTGGCAAGAAAATAATAAAGTCGCATAGATCAACAAGAAGGATTATCTCCCATGAGCCAACTCACACTAACAACCTACAACCTCTCATTCCCCACATGCCCGTCCCACCCAAGGAAGTGTGCCCCTTCTCTGCTCAACAATCCTTTGGCTACCCCACCTCCCTTCTAGGGATTCAGTAACATGCCAGAAATGAATTCTTCGATCACTATAGTTGTAGTTGGGCTCCCTTTGGGAAATCACTTCGCCAACAACCTCTCTCACTTGGAGAGATTTGCTTGCAGGTTTGGCAACCTGCTTCTTCAATCCACAAGCATGAAAACCCGCCTCTTCAAACCACAGGCCTAGCAACCTTGTTCTTCAAACCATATCCTAAGTCAATTCAAGTAAGGGAGATGGAAAAATCAAAACTCGATAAAGAACATATGATGGCAGCAAGCCACACTCAGTCAAGGAACTTTGTGGGATGTAATAGCCAATCGTTAAGACACAAAACAAGCTCAACCAGTTACAGGGTGCATCAGGATTTATTGGCACAGGGACAAACCCCGGGTTCAATGCTTCAAAAACGCACCAACAAAACCCTAACTATCATCCCTTTCAAAAAAACTTGCGAAGTAGATGAAGTCTCACCCGAGGTAAAGGTAGGGGGGGTTACAGGACTCAAGTGTATACAACCTAGCTAGGACACCAATATATGATTACAATACTTTAACAAATCACTTAGCCAATAATATGCATTAGCCTTTATCCTTTATTCACATCGTAGGTTACACCCTAGATCTAGATCAATGCAGTAATAACCAAGATCTAATACTTTCATTCACTTAACACATAACATTAACTCAGACCTAACATTCATTCACATTGTTAAGCACTAAGCAACTACATCAAATGCATTCACCAATCAAAACTAATCAAAGAGAAACATAAACACCATGAACACATTGTACAAAGAAAAATAACGAAGGATATATGTGGTTCACCCCAGTGTGGGGCTACGCCCACCAACTCTTCTTCTCTTCTTTATTAGTCTCCTTCAATCTTCTTACATGCACAGAGCCACAAACACAACTCCACATAGGACAGCGCCAGATCCTCCTTCCCCAAGTTGGATCAAAGAACAAAGACTTATAGAGTCTGTCTGCACCAAGCACTTACAAAACACTTGCACTTAGCTCTGCAAGTCTTAACACATCCATGCACTAAGACAAATATCACTACGATCACATAGATCGAACTACTCTTACATTGCCTAGCTACTTATTTATACAATACAAAAGATTCCTAAGCATGGGTAAGACCCATGGGCCGACATCCCATACCTGTTACATAAACCCTAAAATCCCAAAAAGACCGCAAAAAGGGCAAGATCCTGCAATCTTTGCTTTGCCTGGGCGCTCCGTCTTCGACCAGCCTGTCAAAGTCCCAAAAATTGTCAAACATGACCAACGTTATCTCAAAACTTAGTCGAGGGCCAATAGGCCCCCAACACTCACCCATGACTCATCCTGAGTCACTCTAATCTAGGCAACTCTACTTTGAAGGCCTTGAGCTTAGCTCGAGATGCCTCAACTTTCTACTTTGCCAGAGCCTCCTACTCGAAAAAATCCTAAATGACTTTCTCGGTGATAGGACCTTCTAGGAATTGTTCCACTGTTGCAACCACTTGTTCTAGTTGTGATCCTTGTCCCTCGATCTCTTCAAATAGGGTGCATGCTTCATCCTGCACCAGCTAGAGTCACTGTGTCACCTCCATCACTCTTCTCTGGATGGCAATGACCTATTTTTGAACTGCACACTGCTCCTGTGCTCTCTTCATATTCTCCACTGCTGTAAGAAGCTTCAACTGTGCTTGCATTGTCGATGCCTGTTTCTTCACTTCCTGGAGCTATGCCTCCAATGTTCTCAGTTCTAGGTCTTTTACAAGGTGCTCATAGGTCTATGCACTTCGATCTCTAAGTTGCTTGCATTTTGCGGCCAATGCTCAGATTATTTCTACTGCTCTCCTAGCAGTCTCTTCCCTATGATCTCAGACTTCTTGCGGAGTGATTGGTATTGCTTGCAGTTCTAATTCTGCTACTTGTGCTTGAAGCTGCTGAATGGCTTCAGTGAGCTTCCCCACTTGGCTCTCAACTGTTTCTTCTTCCATTGGGGCCAAGACCAGCATAGAGAGAAGTGATCTATCCACTGTCTCCTTGACTTTATTCTGCTTCACGAGAAACTGGTATTTTTCTCTCTGAATCTACTGTCTGTCCTCCTTAAACTTCTCTCTCATGTCATATTTTTCTTGCTGCACAACCCGAAGTTTCTCTAGGGATCCCTCCTTTTCTTGCTTCAAGGCCTCTGTGGCCTATTCTTTTTCCTCCTGTACTCAACGAAGGTGAGCCTCTGTAGCATCTACTATCCTTCGCAGTTGGGTGGGCTCATCCCCTAATTCTACAACTTTTTATGTCGACGACGTAGTAGACACTGTGTGACTCAAATAGAGGGTTTTTGTACCCCCTTCAACTCCACCTTGATTATGTCATACATTGTCTCCTGTTTTGCTTCATTTTGATGTAAAATATCCTCCAAAGTATCTACTACAACTGCAATGATGAGGTCAATATCATCCACTGTGAGCACATTCTGTGACTGTCGCTTATTGGTTCGTGACTTCTTCCTTGCTGAGGGTTTCTTCAGATAAACCTTCCTCTTATTTGATGTCTTATATTATGTTAGGGGATCCTTTGGCGGCGTTACTTCACCCTTTTCTTTCTTGTCTTCATCCCCTTCCTCCTCTTGGTTTACTTCATCGCCTCCTCCTCCTCTAGGTGAGTTAGGTGTAGTTTCCTCCGATGTGCTATCCTTGTCCTCACTGTCGATGTCCTACACTTCCTCCTTTTTCTTCTTGTTCTTTCCGCTACCTTTTCCATCATGTTTGACCTAAGTGAATAATGGGCTTCCAATGATATCAGGGTCAGAGAGCTCTGTATCTTCTACTGGTACAAGGAATTCTATAGGCCATTCTTTGGTTATCTCCTCCATATTATCCTCAGTCAATTTATAGTACAACTGCAACTCCTCCTTGTTTTTATCTCCACACGCAGTGATATATATGGAGTGTCGTTCTGCGCTAAAATTCACAAGTGGCTTGAACCGATGGAGAATATTTGGCATCATACGAGGGAAGGATTCAATGGCCCTCTTTAGCTACAAGTAGTAGGTGTGGAACACCTCATTTGACTTCCATTGCTTCACCATGTCACTCGAATACCACAAGGTGGTGAACCTCGCAGACAGGGGTTATGATGGCTCGAATTTAGGGAATGTCACTCCCTTTGGCATCTCCCAAGTGACAAATGCTATGAGAATTAGTAACCAGCTAAAGTGGAATTCATAGCCTTGGTCCTGTGCTTCGCAACAGTCCTTCTCCAACTTGTTGACGAGGTAACTTGCCTAGTTCATCTGCATTCTTTCAACTCACTTCCCTGTGAGGTCGACGACAAACCATGTGCCTTGCGTTGGTATGTTCTTCCTAATGAGCTTACCAATGATCATCTGATACACTAGGTGCATTGAGCCATATTGGATGGAGTCTACCTTGTAGCCTCGCTTCCCCTTATCCACATTGCCATACCCATCCTTGATTTGTTGCGCCAAGGATCGATTAGACGTCTTTCCTGGGTAGAACTGGTGTGGATCTAGTCCTTTCATACTTATTCTGGTGATCATGTGGATCAGCGCCTGATCCACAGTGATGCACCTATCCAACCATAGATACCCTCCATGGAATAACGACAAGAGGAGTTTAACGCACGCATTAACATCTTGATGTCTGCTGAAGTGTGGGATCTTCATGAAATTCAATATTGTTGACCTCATGATCTCCTTGATCCACGACTGGGGAACTATATTCAACTTATTCCCAGTCATTTTCATTAGGTAGCAATGCGGTGTGAGAATCATGTAATTCTTCCTATCTCCCAGGTTAAAGTCACTTATCTTAAGAGCTGGGATCAATCTTAACTGCACTCATACTGCACGTATCTCTTCTGAGAGGTATGAAATAATGAGGGTATACTCAAAATATCTTAGGATGCTATCATGACTAACCACACTAGCCAAGGGCAGGAGGTAGTCGGGAAAGATCGATAAGATCTTCTTTGCATTCGCCAGATCATCACGGTGCTTGCTTCTCTTCTCTGTCATAGTTTGGGATGGCCCAGATCGATGTCCAGTTGAGGCATATGCTTGCAATCTTCCCGTCAATGAGGCATGTACTCCTGTGGTCATGACCTTCTCATCCATAAGTTCGATCAAGATTTATTCTACGAACTTCTCTACTGTGCTAAGGTTGCTCGACATGCACACTCATAATCAAATTTATCTAGTAGGTGAACAAACACTCAAGGTAAAAAAAATGGGTGGCGAGGTCTCAAAATCACAATGCGATAGAAATCAGTTCTCTTGTTTTCTCGGATGATCACAATTTGCAAAAGTGTCCGTAGTGAGGCATTCGAAGAATTAAATAAACAATGTCATAATAGGTTCCTCCAACGGATCAAAAAGCCTCAACCAATACGATTCCATATGTTATGGTGCGGTCCCAACGGTCCAATGATGATATTTCCAGCAATAATTGTGGTTCTATCCATTCCAAAGCATCTCTCTAATGGTCAATATGACTCCAACGATCATATAGCTTCACCATGGAGAAGTTCCATTCTTCATTGTTATTCTATTCTGGTGAGGTTCAAGTGTTGTAAGCCTTCTTTCTGCAATGTCCTCTCTGGAACTTCTTGTAATTTTTCTAACTTTTCTTTCTTCTTATTGAGCTTTCTAGCCTTCTTTCTTGTGATCTAAGTCTCCTAGTAAAGAGACTTCACACTGCTAAGGGTCTTTCACAGGATTCGAGGGTAATACTTGTTCTCTTATTGTTTCTGGCGTAGGTGATCTTCTCTCCTACATGGATAGATTCTTTAAGCCTTCCTATGTTCTTTCAACTTTGACAGCTAGGTTTCTAGCCTTCAGTTGCTTCGACTTGTCCTCTTGTTCTTCTCTTATTCGTTATATTTTATTGGTTATGAAGTCCCTTAATTCTTTGTTTTTCTATTCTATGGCTTCCTCTTCTTCTTTCCTTCAGATCTGATCTTTATCATTCCAGGTCCTTCCCAAAAAAAGTGCAAAGGGAGTGTTTTTCTCAACAAACTTAATGACCTCAAATTCTTCTTCAGTCAATGCTCCATGGGCTATAATAGGTACATGAGTAAGTCTTCCACATAGGTTTCTCATATTTCCTTTAAACAATCGTATTCCTCCTAATGAAGGAATCATCACAGGCTTTCCCAAAATTTCCCAAGTGCTTTCTATCATAATATTCACCTATGTTTCTTCATCCAGAACACAGTCGATGTCAAAGTCTCCTATTCTTGTTTCTATGCACTCCTTATCTTTTAAGATCTCTGGTAAACTAATGTCTCTGTGATCATTCAGGGTTTCTTTCATCTGCAATAATATAGCCTCTGATTCTTTCTGGTGCTCTAGTACATCCTTAGTCTCTTGACCTTCTTCAGAGTTTTCTTGTTTCATGTTCATCTTCTCGACTTTAGCAATCATTCTAGGGAAATCCAAAACCTCATGATCAATAACTTTACAACAAAGACAAATAGGACTTCTATCAGGGCATTCCTTAGCAAGATGTCTTGGTCTTCTGCAACTATAAAAAAGTGTCAATCCTGTCTTTCTCTTTAACGATCCCCAACATTTCTTGTACTATGCACTGGGATCACATTCATGGACCTGCAACTTGCAAAAATTCTTTCTAGGGTCCTGCATCCACTTGTTAGTTCAAAAATTCTTTCTATGCATAGGGATAACATATCTTTCACTAGCTTTATCAAATTTATTCAGATCAAATCTTTCTCCTAACTATGCCCTATCTTTCAGACAAAATCTATCAAACATACCTAAATCCATTCTTTATAAGGAAACATTTCCACTTGTCTTACCTTTATCAGAGCACAAAGCTTTAATATCTTACCTCTTTTCTTCAGATCCTAGCAATCACAATTTCAGGTCCCGGTAACGGAACCATTTTTTGGCAGAGGGGAAGACTCGGGGTTCAATGATTCAACAACACACCAACAAAACCCTAGCTACCGACGCTTTTGACAACACCTGCGAATCAGATAAAGTCACACCCGAGGTAGAGGCAGGGGGGTTGTAGGACTCAAGTGTCTACAACCTAGATGGGACACTGATCTGTGATTACAACACTTTAAAAAAGAACTTAGCCAATAATATACATTAGTATTTATCCTTTATTCACATCACAAGTTACACCCTAGATCTAGATCAATGCATTAATAACCAAGATCTAATACTTTCATTCACTTAGCACATAAAATTAACTCAGACCTAGCATTCATTCACATTGTTAAGCAATAAGTTACTGCATCAGATGCATTCATCAATCAACACTAAGAAAAGAGAAACATAAACACCATTAACACATTGCACAAAGCACAATAACACAGGATATACGTGGTTCACCCCAATGTGGGGCTACGCCCACTAACTCTTCTTTTGTTCTTTATTAGTCTCCTTCAATCCCATACCCATTACATAAACCGTAAAATCCCAAAAATCCCACAAAAAGGGAGAGATCCTGCGATCTCCACTTTTCCTGTGTGCTCCATCTTCGATCAACTTATCAAAGTCCCAAAAATGGTCAAACACAACCAAGGTTCTCCAAAACTTGATCGAGGGCCAATAGGCTTCATAGGAGATACACAAGATAACTCAAGTATGACTGCAGGTTCCTAAGGTGCATTCTTTTTTAGAGGTCAACGATGGAGAAATGGTCCAATGCGTGAATCAATGGTGAATCATAAGGATGGCTGACTTGTAAGAATCATGAGGTTCGTGAGGGAGCACGAGACTGGTCAAGGACGTGAGAATGGGGAGAAACACGAGAGTGGAAAAGGAACCCCCAACGAGCTCTCTCTCCCAGCTATAATTGTATGTGCCCAAGTCGACATCTTTCTTCCTGAAGCTACATGAGCTCCACTTAGCACTCATTCCCTCTCCAAAGAACTTAGGACAACACCGATTATATCAACCCGAGCCTTTAGGAAATAATAATAAAATATTATTCCTTAAGAGGTAATCCCTCTATCTTAGCCCCTATTCCTAGACACTTATCCTCCTCCCTTACCCTACCTAGTGGATCTTACTCCCCTACAAATCTTTCTTCGTGGTCGATCGACACGTAACACTGTAATTTTATTAATGATATGAGTGTTTACATATTCACAAATAATCTCAATGGCCTTAAGCATCTAGGCTCTCTGTCCTAATAAACATATAATTCTACCAGCTTATAAACACTTGGCTCTCCAGCCTATAAACATGATTACAATTTAGCACGGGCTCGACCTTGGAGTGTTACAATCCCCTCCCCTTATTTTTGCATTGTCCTCAGTGAAACTTAATTACACAACAACAACAAGATTTCCAAAATCTTCAAAAATATGCGGGTACTCTACTCGCATAGCATCTTCATTCTCCCATGTTGCATCCTTAGGACCGTACCAGGTCCACTAGAATTTTACAATCCCTATGGATCAGTTACGGAGTTGCTTTCTTTTTTGGTCCAGTATGTGCACCAGATGCACCTGAAAAGTGCTTTCTTGCTCCACCTGAATCACATTCCAATCAATAACATGATTAACATCATGTATATATTTATTAAGAAATGATACATGAAATACATTATGTATAGACATGGATGCAGGAAATGCAAGCATATATGCTACTGGACCAATCCTCTCTAGGATTTCAAACGACCCACAATAGCGAGCTGCCAACTTTGAACAATTTCCCAACTTCAGGGAGCTTCTGTTGGCTTTCACTTTCAAGAATACATGATCCCCTACTTTAAATTCCCTATGAGTTATGTTCTTATCAACATAGCTTTTCTACCTATCCTGGGCAGCCTTCAGATTCTATTTAATCTTTAGCCTTTTATCTTCCATTACCTTGAGAAACTCTGGCCCAACCACTGTCCTATCAGTTGGGTTGTCCCAAGTTACTGGGGTGTTTCACTTTCTTCCATAAAGTGCTTTAAACGAGCTCATCTTCAGTGATGCATGATACCCATTATTGTAGGCAAATTCTACCAAGTGTAAATAATCTTCTCATTTAGATGGTTTTTCCATCACATACATCCTTATCATATCTTCTATCACTTGGTTCACCCTTTCTATTTTCCCATCAGACTCAGGATGATTGGCTATGCTGAAGTTCAGATTTGTTCTGAACCCCTTGAATAACCCTTTCCAAAACTTTGAGGTAAAATTTAGGTCTCTATCAGACACAATTGTCTTGGGTATGCCATGAAAGCGTGCTACTTCCCTCATATAAATATCAACAACATTGGTTTCCTTGTGAGTAACCTTCATAGGAATAAAATGGGTAGCTTTAGTAAGCTTGTTCACTACCACCATGATTGTGTCCTGTTGCTTGCTTGTTCTGGGAAATCTTGTGATGAAATCCATTGTCACCACTTACCACTTCCACTTAGGAATGGGTAATGGTTGTAGAAAACCTGTTGGGTGTCTATGCTCATCCTTTACCTTTCGAAACTCCAAGCATTTGGAAATAAAATCATCAACTTCCTTCTTCATGCATGGCCAATAATATTGGCTCTTGACTACTAAAATTGTTTTCTGATATCCTGGGTGTCCCACATAAGGTACACTGTACATTTCTTTTAAAACTGCACTCCTCAATTCAGGAGAATTGGGTACATAAACTTTGTTTTTGTACAAGAGAATTTCATCAATTCCCAATTCATAATCCTCCATTTTCTGCTGCATTTTACCTTGCTGCAATTTTGTTACTAACTCCTTGTATTGCAAATCTAATTTTCCAGCCTCCATAATTCTGTCTTTCAAATCTTATTGGTACATGCTAATGGTTGTAGCATGAAACTCATGCACTCTTCTGCTGAGTGCATAAACAACTTTGTTCTCTTTCCCCTTGATATGCTTTATATCAAAGTCATATTCACTGAGAAATTGTAACCATCTACTTTGCATGGCATTTAGAGCTAGCTGCTCAAACAAATATGTTAGACCATTGTGGTCTGTCCTCAACTCAACCCTCTTTCCCATGAGGTAGTGCCTCCATTTCTTCAAAGTGTGCACTATGGTTTCCAACTCCAAATCATGAGTGGCATAGAGCCTTTCATGCTCCTTCAACTTCCTTGATTCATAACAAACAACAAGCCCATTTTGACTGAGTACTCCACCAAGTCCTTCTTTACAAGCATCCGTTCATACAATGAAGTCTTCATTTGGATCTGTAATCCTTAAAATTGGATCACTATTTAATAATTTCTTCAATTGTTGGAAGCTCATTTCACATTCTGCTATCCATTGAAACTTCTTCCCCTTCCTTTGCAAGGAAGTGATGGGATGAGCTATTCTCGAAAACCCTGCAATGATCCTTCTGTAGTAGCCAACTTGACCCATGAAGGATCTGATTTCTGTCACATTCTTAGGTGTTTTCCACCCTTTAATGGCCTCAATCTTTTTAGGGTCCATTGCTATCCCTTCTTCAGATATGATATGCCCCAAATAGTGAGTTATGTTTTGATATAATGAGCACTTGCTCAATTTGGCATACAACTATTTATCTCTTAGAACTTGCAACACCATCCTCAAATTATGCTCATGCTCTTCTTCTGACTTGGAATATACAAGGATGTCATCCAAAGAGACAATGACAAACTTGTCAAAAAATTCTCAAAAAACACCATTCATTAGGCACATGAAAACAATTGGTGCATTTGATAACCCAAATGGAACCACTGTGAACTCATAATGACCATACCTTGTCCTGAAGGTGGTCTTGTTGATATCTTCCTCTTTAATTCTTACCTAATGGTATCCTGACCCTAGATCTATCTTCGAAAATATCCTTGCATCCTTCAACTAGTCGAAGAGATCATCAATCCTTGGTAATGGATACTTGTTCTTTATGGTCACTTTGTTAAACTATCTGAAATCAATGCACAATCTTAATGTCCCATCTTTCTTCTTCACAAAAAAAACTGGGGCACACCAAGGTGACACACTTGGGCATATATACCCCTTCTTTAGAAGTTCTTCAAGATGAATTTGCAACTCCTTTAGCTCTGGTGTACTCATTCTGTAAGGATTCTTTGATACTGGAGCTGCCCCAGGTATCAAATTTATGGAGAAATCAATATCTCTCTTTGGGGGTAGTCCTGGTACCTCCTTGAACACATTTTCAAAATATTACAGGACTACATGATCATCCATATTTGGCACCTTATCCTTAAATTTTTCTTCGATATGGGCTACAAATAATTGACACCCTTGTTGACGATTAAAATTGCAACGAGGAATTTCTCCCGCAAAGTATTGATAAAACCCTATTATTTAAACTATGATAATAATATAATACTAGTAGGTGGGACCCCGTTGTAGACTGGAGGCTCAAAGATAGACATATCACACATTTTTCTATTTTTGTTTCAACTCTTCTTACATAGTCCTACATGGTTGAAAATGCAGTCTTGGTTTCTTGTTGACATAGTAACAGGCGGATGATGCATTTTATGGGATGTTCTACAATTCAAGGCATTATTTTTTATGTTATGATGGGCATGTATTTACAGTCGCTAAGATTTAATCATGTCATAAATCATCATGATCTACTACCTGGCCACATATATACAATAAATATGTGAGTAATAGCATAACCAAAACAAATAAGAAAACCATGAAAAAATCCTAAAGGGAAAGGATCTATGTTTTAGCTATGATAAAAGGTTATATGCAAATGGAAAAGTAAAAGATGTTAGTGTTAGTCCTAACTATTATATGGTTGGTTAGTGGCTATGAGATTTTCATTTAAGCTATTTTGGGTGCATATAACATTGCAATACATATGAGATGGCATAAAACTTGGCAAAATTTAACGTATGAATGCTTGGGTGGCTGTTAAGAACCAAACATCAATATAGCATACAAAAACCTCTAGAAAAGTACTCAACGCCTTGAAAAAGAGATAATATCAGATAATAAGCCTCTTCGAGGGGGCAACCTCCTTGTACCCCACTTAAATGTTCAAGTCCAAGATGATTCAAAATGAAAATGTCTCCTTGGTATATATAGGAGACTAGGAGGTTTAATGGCCTAAAGCCGACATAAATAAAATAACATTACTAATCTAAATTACAACTAATGGCCTAAAGCCGGCATAAATAAAATAACATTACTAATATAATATGCCCCAATTAAGTGGTAATGAGCCAATATTAGGGCTTAACATGCCCCTCCCCTTGAGACAAGTGTTGTCCGCAACGCTTGAGTAACTCTGGATGCTTCTGTATAAAAGACTCAT
>JASDQU011377865.1:0-23757 GCA_032191745.1 Picea mariana | reverse complement strand
AAATGTTGGAAAAGATTGACCACTTTCAGGAAACTTTACAAGCAAAGACAACTTGAAAAGAAGATGCAAAAGATTTTCACTCATTGTCAGAAGAGGGGTCATCTCATTGACCAATGTTGGACATTGCATCCAACCACTCATCCACAGTACAAGAAGAAGATGGATAAAGAGATTGGCAAGAATGGAAGAGGAGATTCCATCATTGATGTGTGTCAAGATGATTCACAAAAAGACGATTTTCAGCAGAAAAATTCACCATTGAGTTGGCTTGGTAAGAAATGGTTGGATTTCTTGAGCAAGTAAGGCTTGCATTTTCTATTGTAAATGCACTTTTCATCCTTATATGTGCATTTATGTTGAGAGTATGATAAGTTGTAGCAGTTTATCACAACCTGTATGATGCAAGTTGCATGTGAATTCAATTCATTTGAAGGCATTTTTGTTGTTGCACAACTTCGCCAGGAGGATGTAAAAGAGGGGTATGATGTTCACGTGTTACAGCCATATATATTTTTCATATTCAGCTCTTATGTACCCACATGTTTCGGGTTTATGTACTTATGTTTGTACTGGAAGGAGAGTTGAAGAGTCATGCACATGCATTTGTTTTTGTGTATGTGTAAGCAGTGAACCTGGTGATAGTTCATCATGAATGATTCATGATTGTAACATGATTGTGTATCATGAATGTTGACTTGTCATTTTGGGAAGGTCGATATGTTTCAAACAAGTCTCAGCTTGTGTCAATGTTGTCTTGACAACTATGTTGTGTCGATCATGTTTTTCGACTTATGTTTAGTCGATGGTGTTTTTTGGCTTGTAAGTTGATTTTGAGTACACCAAGATGCAGGAAAAAGCCATGTGCTTTGATGAAGCACAAGATGCAACCATTTTCTTGAAGAGAAAAAAGACTTTGTTGGCATAATTTTTAGTCTTGTATAAATTTCTTTTCAAGATTGATGATTTTCTTGGCTTGTGACAAGATGTCACAGGAAATTTTTTGCAGCCATTGGAGAGCGGATTGTGTTGACGCCAAAGAGTTCGCAAGAGGGACTTGATTCTCAGTGGGAAGGTTGGTAGTCTTCCAAGCACAAAAAGAACAGTGGGTCAGCAGCAACCAGAGAATAGTGGTTGAGGGACATAGTCAGTTGCAGTGCAAGACATGTCAAGGTATCCAGGTGATTGTCAAAAATACTTTTCAAGTAGAATCAGTTGATAGAACTTGAAAGTAGAAGAGTATTGAATCTCAGACAGATAATCATAAGATTTTGTGGGTCCAAAATCCTTTCAGTGGGAAGGCATGATCAGAATCTGGACTAGGGGTCAAAATTTAGCTCAAAAATCAAAGTTCTCATAATTACCTCAAAACAAACAGGAGCGTAGCTCTCGTCGTCACAAACCCAACGCAACTCATTTGGGTTCAAACAGACGTCGGATAAGAGAGATATTGCGTTCTGTTCGAATCATCAAACAGGCAAAAAACAATTGTTGACTGTACAGTCTGTACAACTAACGTGGTAGAGGCCGTACGATGATGTGGCATGTTCACACACAAAGGTGGAAGATGGTGATGTGGCATTCATTTATTGGCAGATTTGGGTGAATCACGATGCAACACGTGGCATCATTTTGGTAAATGGTGTGGTGCCATGTGGCCTAGTCATGGGATGCCACATGGTACCATTGTAATTGGTTGTTAGTTCAAAATATTATGGAGTCCATGGGCATCGAACCCCGAACCTCCTCCACCGGTCACAGTCTTAATAAAGTCTGCGTTGCCAACGTACCACATCATGTTTCTTATTATATGAATGGTTTTGTATTTATTTGAATTTGATTAATGTTTAGTTTGGCATGGGGTTGGTTTGGGGCTTAGCCCTAGCTCGTGGTTGTATTGTATACCATATGACCCGTTGTATATACAGAGGTGTGCGCATATTGTAAACGAAGTTAGCCCCAGTCACACACACAATAGAATATGACCACAACCAAGCAAATGCGCGGGGAGTTGGATTTTGTTTTTCAAATGGTTTTCCCACCAACCATACGCCGACACATGTCACTTAACTGTTGGTTTTAAAGGTTGTCTCTTTTTGTATTTGCGCGAGGTCACATGGTGACCCTTGTGACCACGACCTATGCGGTTTGGGGGTCTAATTCCATTGACGGTTAGACTGTTTGATTGTTTTTTCGGTTATGTGCGGTGCTAGGTTTTAGCATGAGTTTTTGCGCGTGTGCTAGGTTAGCCACACAGAGGTGTGTTTTGGCGAACCAGAGACAACAAGCTTGAAGGAAGAAAATGGCAGGAGGCCTATCTTCTTCATTTTTTGGCCAAATGAGGTGCCGAAAAAGCCTAGCTAGGGGTTTTTGGATGTTCTGAATCCATTGGCACTATTTTCAAAGCCATTTGAAGACTTATTTTTTATGTTTTTAACCATTGAAGTTTTAGAGAGCTCTAGGGAGCTTGAATCCCTCATTGATTGAGGTCATGCTCAGATGAGCCCATGTCTGTTTTCTGTGATTGAATAATCATTTTTGGCTAATTGTTAATCTATGAACACTTTGGGATAGGTTTCAGATCCATTTGAGGACTTTTACAGGAGTTTTTTTCCACAAGGAAGCTCAGGGAAGATTAAGGCCACATGTAGAAGAGGTCATACTCGGATGAGCCATGATCCGTTTTCAGAGTTTTATTAGTCATTTCTGGGGTTTTTATGTATTCTGAATGCAATGGTATAGTTAATATTTCCATTGGATTTGAGTAGTATCTTGTTAAATAATCTTTAACAAATTAATCCCAGAGAGACAAGTCCATTGATGGAGGCTCAAGGAGATGTAGCCCAGAGAGGGGTGAACTCTTTTATCATGTTGTTCTTATTGTGAGTGTTTGCTGGTTATTATTTGCTGCAAGTTATTTTTGCTGTTGTATTTATGAAAACAACATATTTAATCTTGCAAAGACTTCACACATAAACATTTAAAATAAGAAGCATAAACTTGGCACATAATCTATCTTGCATATTTTAACACATTGAGCAAGGTCCTGTAAAGTTTTATTTTAATGAAGTAGAGGGTGCTTGCATAGCATAACAAGTCAACCCCCTATTTTCAGATCAATATGTCTCCAATTTCCATTTTGGCAGATGTCTTTTGGGAACAAATTGGAAAATGCCTATGTTGTCTCAGTCCATTGAGTCTCTTACATAAGAGCAGACAAAACTCATACAAATGGGCCTCATGAAATATACCAAAGCACATGCATTCACCATGCATAATGAAAAAGGTTCATCCAAAGAGAATGGGAATGAGGGATATTCCAAACTATTTAATGATTCTTTAGGTTCCAAAGACTCGTCAGATTCCAAGAAGTAGAACAAGGGAAAGCAGTGCACTTACTGCGATAAACCGAATCATGAAGAATCTGCATGCATGAAGAAATAGATTGATTTTATGGAACAAACACTTCAACAGAACAACCTTGGAAACTTCATTCCAAAGGGAGTCAAGAAGAAGAAGGAAGAAGATCCTGCTCCTAGGAAAGGTAATCATCATGATCTAGTTGCAATTAATTCCTCATATGATTCATGGAATATAGATTCTAGTGCATCCCATCATATGGAAGTGAAAGAGGAAGTTTTCTCTTCCTTGAGTCCATGCTCAAGACGCCCTATTCTCATGGGGGATGATACTCCAATAGCAGTAGCATGAGAAGGGAGAGTGGAAATCCACAATGGCAGTTTTGAGAATGTTTTACATGTTCCAAATCTTTCTATGAATCTGATCTCAATTTATCAAGTCGCTCAGAAAGGTAAAAAGGTTGAATTTACATCAGATTCAGTTTCAGTAATTGACATGCATGAAAATTTCATCATTGCAATTGGTGAGGTGGATGACAAGTCAAGGTTGTATAAATTCACTAAGTTTTCTGATGATGACTCCTCTATTCTACTTACACATAAGGAGAGTACTTTGCATGCACCTCCAGTGCAACATGCATATACTCTTGTGCTTCCATCAGTTTCAGACATCAGGGATGATTCCATACACTCAGATTTTGTACATGGAAATAAGAAGGTAGTATGGCCAAATAATAAGCCAACGCTGAAGCTTCAACAGATGCCTAAGAATGCACAGACCACACTCCAGGCAACATACAACCTTGCAGAGAATCCATTGGATTCGAGGATGACTCGATCTCAGCATGAAGATCCTTCTCATGTACTTTCATCTTCAGAACCTACGATGCCCATGCATTGCTATATGGTTCAATCTACTGATCCATAGAACTACAATAGGGTTGTGGGAAATCCATTATGGAAAGGAGCCATGCAGAAGGAGTATGACTCACTCCTACAAAACTAGACTTGGAATCTGGTTCCACGTCCACCAGAAATGAATATTTTCAGGTGCAGATGGGTCCACAGGATCAAGAGGTACAAGGCCCGACAGGTTGCCAAAGGACTTCATTAGATCCATAAATATTTATACATCTTCACGAATAATTTCAGTGAGCAGAAGTTTTAGACTTTGTGGGATTGTCTTGCAGTGAAGAACACAGTTGTCTAACAATTGCTATTTTCTTCTTTTGATACATTATCTTTTGAGGGGGGGTTTTGTTCCCATGTGGTTTTCCCTATTTCCTCACTTTTGTTCAGTGTTCACTATTTTCATTGTACATGAGTACCTAAAATGGCTTAGTAGTCAGGACTCATTTTTTACTCCATAGTGATGTTCAGGGGGGGTGTTGGAGAAATTTCTATTTTCAACACACTAGTTCAATGGGAGTTAATTGACTAGTTCTATTTTAGACTTTCTATTTTTACCATCACTATTATTCATGCATGCATTCCTAAGGAAATCTAACTTCTTGATTTCTTTTCTTAATTATGGAATGCTTTGCCCTATATATGAGTGTATTCCACTCATTCATTGTATCATATTGATCATGATCTATGTATCAATCATCAACTCATTGGGACAAGGATATGGGTGAGACAAGTGTTTGAAAAAACATTCAATACCTTCAAGTTCACTAACAACAATATAGAAGAAAGAATATTTGTCTTTGAGCCTTCATAAATGGGTTGTTGTTACTTCTTAATCAGAGGTACATCATGAATATCATCAAAATTGTCAACCATTGAAGAAAAGGTGTTTTGGATCAATCTATTGATACCATCATTCTCAATTGTATTATCAGTGTCATCTTCCATAGGATTAAATTGTTCTCAAATAGTATCTCCATATTTCTCAGCGTGTACAATAGGATTTCTACTACTACTTGGCATATTCCCAAGATTGCACTTAGAACGCCCTTTCTTTATACTTACAAACCATCAAATAATATTACTGTATGTAACGAATATTAAAAAGATACAAAGTTCTATGAATACAATAAATAAAAAAACATATAATAAGTAACTTACCAAGGGATGATATTCACAGCCCCCTTCAGCATGCCCAAATTGTCTACAATGTCTTTCATATGTTTTTATTAAAAGTCTTCTTCTATTGAAGCCCTTGCATTGAGTGTAATGGAAATAACATTTATTATCACCCTTTTCATTCAGCATCACAAATAAACTTTGATGCATCCTATCATTTTTCTCTCGAGTAAGGTTATATGGAATAGTAATTAATTATTAAAACAAAATCCAATGAAGAAGTATAAGTACAATATATGAATATATTCAACCAATTTCACACATGCAAATGCATTTCTATAGGCCAAAAAGGAATATACACATAATACAGAGGAAGAGGAGATACAACCCCATGTGAGAGGAAGAGGAAAGGGAAAATGTTTTGTGGTTTCGGTTTCATCAAATAGTTGGTGAAAATCCTTCCAACATTTGTAAACATTTTTTAAAGGTTGGAAAACATCCTCCAACCTTTCACACTATGTCAAAATCCAATATTGTTGAAATTAGGGAAAGGGGGAAAAATTGAGATATCACCCTAGTATACAATATTTAGGGTTTAAAACATATCCACAGTCCTATAGGTTTTAACCTATAAATTACCAACACCATGCATGTATTTTTCTTCCTAGGGTGTGCATTTTTCATCATGCCCTGTTTTCTTTCTTTTTTCTGCATTTTCCCCTTTCTGCATTTTTTTGCATTTATAAGACAATTTTTATCCCCTATGAAAATAAGAGTTTTATTTTGTTTTAAAATCAAAAAATAAGGGTATAAAAATATGTAAAATGATAAAATAAAAAATCCATAATTTGAATCACTCAATTTGGAGTTCATATGAGTCCTAGGCATGTATTTTGAAGCAAGACAATTTTACCGTCCATTTTAAAAAACTTCTTCAATCTTGGTTCAGGGTAGAAGTCCTCTTTCATTTGAAATTGCACTTAGAGTGGCATATACAGGTTTATAATGTTATTATATTCACCCTGAATATTTTATAACTAAATTTGGATCTATATAGAAGCATGGGCGTGCATTTCCATTAGGTCATTTTCTATTGTTTTGGTCTTTCAATTTACAAGGCAGATTTTGCCTCTTTTACATAGTAACCACA
Source organism: Picea mariana (assembly GCA_032191745.1). Classification (NCBI taxonomy): domain Eukaryota; kingdom Viridiplantae; phylum Streptophyta; class Pinopsida; order Pinales; family Pinaceae; genus Picea; species Picea mariana. The sequence goes on along the minus strand of JASDQU011377865.1, from coordinate 17,223 downwards.
TTTATGTTTGAAAACTGAAAAAACAAATATGTACACAAGTGTAAATTATCTAATACAACCTCATAAACTTGAATCACTCAATTTGGAGGTGTTTTGAGACCTGGGCATGCATTTTTGTGAAGCCTGGTGTACATTTTGCACAAGGGAAAAAATTACAATTCAAAAGAAAAATATATATTTCTTAAGTGTCAGTGTGCATTTTCAGATGTGGAGGCTCTAATAATATTGAATTAGGCTTTAATGGAACAAAAAAACCTGAAATCCTATTGTTTAATTCAAAAATAGAAACCCTAATCCTAATCTTCAATACCATCATAATTCGAGAACATTGTCATCTACATCTGGCTCAACTTCCTCAACTTCCTCAACTTCTTCATCTAACGTGTCTACCTACTCCTTTGCAACATCTTCTCCTTCAATATAATCTTGGTCTAGAGATGTCATATATAGTGATTCCATCCCATAAATTTAGTACCTCATCAACAAGAGGTTCAATATATACATTATTATCTTTAACTTGCTACTTACCTAATTGATTGAAAATACACATAATTACTATTTTGTGTGTGTGTGTAAGAAATAAATTATACAACAAACAAGAAAAATGAAATTTACTTCCTCTTTTATAAGATAAATGGATAATAAAGGATATTAAATCTTAAAACAATGTCTCAAAAATGTGGAATTCAATTCTGCAATACTTCCATTATTTGCCAAATAGTTAGCATGAATAATTAGTAATGGATACAGTATGATGATTGAATGGGTGGGAAATGTTAGAAATTGGGTTTAATGCTTCCCATGAGTTTCACAAAATGGGTTAATATCCTCTCATGGGTCCTAACTCTAACAATTGTGGCAGAGACTAATGCCTACGGGTTTTGGTCTAATAACAGTCGTAGTCCAACAAATGGTATCAGAGTGACATATCTTGAGTTTAAAACTTGTCTGGTATACGCTAGGAGGGATATTATTGGACATTGGGTTAAGTGCTTCCCACTAGTTTCGTGACATGGGTTAATCCCCTCCCATATATCCTAACTCCAATTATTTTTGCACAGACTAATGTCTGCATGTTTTGCTCTAACGACATTCATAGTCCAATAGGAAATTGTAAAATCCCCATGTTGGTGGAGACTATTTTGGGGGAATGGGCATCAATTTTGGAATACAATTGAGAAAGGGACTACAAATGGAGCACCTTCCTGAAGTCAAGGAAAATAAATGCACTGGGAAATAAGGAAAACCATTGCGAGGAAGAGGAAAGGTAAAGAAGAAAGAAGGACAATGCCACGAGGAAACGATTGGATCGTGGAGCAGCCTCGCACATGAGGTTGTAATGTAGAAAAACCTAATACACTTAGGGTTATGGTTTTGTTCATGATGTGGTTTTAACCCACTTTTTGGTATTATGAATATGTGGTGTGAGATATTAGGAGAGAGGTCTAAGTATTATGTGTGGAAGTCCTCTAGTTTTGAGTCATAATTAGTAGTCTTTGGTTGAGAGCCGTGGAGCTCATATTGAGTCAGTTTTGGAGACTTATGGGTTGTTACTGACGATCAGGTCAAAATATGTTGAGATTGGTGTGACACTAGTCAAACTCACATCACCACACCTATACATGTGCATTTATGCACTTCTGATGTAATGAACCCAACGCAAGGAATTGATGAAGATGAATAAAGAAGCAACGAATGCCAGATCTTTGTGGATGTATCATAGGGGGGTGCACCATAGCAAAACATTGTTTCATTGTGTGGAATGTTGCTTTTATATGGTTTATTATGAATGTATGAATGAATGAATGAATCTGTTAGAATGTAGCATGCACTAGATTAGTTATGATATTTTATGCATAATTAATCTTAATAAATGAATATGGTTGTAGAATGGTAGATATGATGAATGTTCAAGTAGACTAGTATGTCTAACATCCCCATGAGAAACATCCCTTCCATTACTACATACATATGGGTCTTGCAGTCACCCATAATCCATCTTGGGTGAGATTACATTGTGCACTCTGTGAGCAATGTTTCCTTCTGGTCTCCAGAAGGGCCGATGGTTTGTAGGGTTTTGTTGGAATCCTAAAGGTAGAACCTAAGTCAGCCCAAACATCCAACACCCTATCCTAAAATAAGGCATAAAATATTTTATGCCTTAATATTTTATTTGATAGGACATAGTGGGAATTTTAACAAAAAATACCTTTTGATGTGCATAAAGGGTAAACGTTGTCTCATAAAACAAAGAGGTCAAATTGTTAAAAATTTTCTTCTTAAAATGCACACCAAAATGAGGGAAATACATGCCCAATGGTGAAATTGGTGTGATTATATAAGGGATATATAAGATTATGAAACATCCATTCCTTGAGATAATTTATGCATTTCCTAAAAGGGGAAAATGCATAAAAATGAATGAAAACAGTAGATAAAAAATGCATGCCCTAAAAGGGGAAAATGCATAAAAATGCATGAAAATAGGGCAGATAAAAAATGCGTGCCCTAAAAGGGGAAAATGCATAAAAATGCATGAAAACAAGGCAAATAAAAAATGCATGCCTTGTGTTGGTAATTGTATGTTGACCTTCTGAACTTGCATGACAAAAAGGTATTGTGGAAAATCCATTCCCTATTAGGAAAAATGCATGCCTCAAGTCGAAATTGCACACTAAGCATGTGGGATTTCATGTTTACATAATAAGGAAGAATATACACACTTTGTTAATGATAAATTCATTCTTGCACTATAAAATGCACACCCTTGACATGTTTTTCATCCATATGGTGGAATAAACCCTAAATGGTTCCTACTTAACCCATATGAATGGTTTCATAGGAGTATGAGTGAAAATAGATGTTGATCCATTCTATATGATTGATACTACCATGTCATATATTCTAAAAACCTTGAACCCATGTTCGAAAAGTTGTTTGGAAACATACTTATGTAGTTAACCTTGTATGTTGAGTCGTTTCATGAGTCCCATTATATTAGAAACTATAAGTACTTGTAATTATCCCACACCTATGACTGATCTCAAATGAATGAAATATATCTTTCTTATCCATGTAATTTGATATTGAGTGTGTGTGTTTGTATTGTAGTTGGAAACTTTTGTAATTTTTCTTTCAAAATCACCCTCTGACACATTGTTGGCATGAAGTTGGAAGACCCGGGGTTCAACATTAATTCACCAACAAATCCCAAGATACCGGCCCTTTCGGTATCACCCGCAAGAAGGTGAAGTCTCACTCGAGGTACTTGTGGGGACTGCAGGAACTAGGCTTCCACGATCATGAAGGGAATGGATATCGTTCTAACATTCATTGTTACTTAACATTCATTCAACATGATATATACCATGTGCATGAAATCATAACAACATTATAATATATGACATATTCATCTTACTTAACCATTCAATACGTGCACAAAACCATCATATAATGTATTCATATTATCCATATATGCATTACATGGTGCCATAAACATAACATAAAAGAAACACATCACACCATACATCATGACAAAGATATTTAACATGGTTCACCCCAAACTGGGTTACGTCTTCAACGATTGGATTCTTTTATTATTTAGTCATGTTTAATCCTTACAATTTGTGTGCACTGCACTCATATAAGATACATCAATTCTTCCCCAAAATTCTCTAGTCGTTCACGCATATAGTGCACACTTATCTCATTCTCCAATTATACTCTTGAACTCTACTCATACCCTTTTCTCATTCAATATCACACTCATTTTTGACTCCAACAACTACTTAATGTTACTTTCTACTCAAAACCCATACATATTTATACATTGATATTAGGGATTATCCCAATACAAAATGGAACAAAAGGTATAACTACTACTAACTAACTTCATGCTTCCATGAGATAGTAACAATGACAAAGGTAGAGTGATAGAGACAGTGGCATAGTTGTAGTGACAGTGACAGCGATTGTCACAGTGATAGTTGGTCTACACTTATATTTCAATGTGGCAGGATGGGGCAAGGCTAGGTGTTTGTAGACACCTTCTGGTTGGAGCCAATGAACTTAGGGGGTTGTAGCATCCTTTTGGTTGGAGCCAGATAATTCAAGGAGTTGTAGCTTCCTTCAGGTTGGAGCCAGAGAATTCGATTTGTAGCTTCCTTTAGGTTGCAGCCTAAGAATAGGGGGTTGGATCCTCCTTCTTGTTATAGCTGGAAAATTAGAAAGTTGGTGTTTCAACTAAATGTATTCTTTCGATATATAAGAAACACATTCTATTGTTTTATCTCATTTGGGTTTCCACGTAAATTATGGTGTACTATGTATCTATTATGATGTAATATGGTCTATGATTATATTGTTGATGATATATTGAATTCTAATGATAAACTATTGAATATTGTTGAAGAATGTATTGTGGTTAAAAGTAATAAAATTGCTCATTATTGATTCACAACCCCTCTCAGTAATCCAACATATGATGAAGAACCTTGTGATGCACATGTCTTGTTACTTGATCTGTTCGATATCTACTGATTTGACATTGTTGGAATTTCATTTCCGATGCATATTTTCCATAAAATATAATATGATCATTAGGACATGCATCAATAACTTGATACTCCATTTAAACATCTTTCATAATGAAAGATAATTCTCGGTATGTGTGACGTAAATTATTTGATGATGGTAAGAGAAATTCACCTAACAATCTACAACACTAAATATAACTGGTTAATGTAAATAATATTAACTATGAATATTTCATCCTTAATTTACACATTGATTAACACTAAAAATACAGAAAAAAAGTATATATTTTATGTATATGTGACGAATTATATTGCATACCTTACGATATGGGTGAGACAAGTGTTTGAAAAAGCATTCAATACCTTAAATTTCACTAACAACAATATAGAAGAGAGAATATTTGTCCTTGAGCCTTCATAAATGGGTTGTTGTTACTTCTTAATCAGAGGTACATCATGAATATCATCAAAATTGTCAACCAATGAAGAAAAGGTGTTCTCGATCAATCTATTTATACCATCATTCTCAATTGTATTATCAGTGTCATCTTCCATAGGATTAAATTGATCTCCAATATTCTCTCCATATTTCTCAGTGTGTACAATAGGATTTTTACTACTACTTGGCATATTCCCAAGATCGCACTTTGAATGCCCCGTCTTTATACTTAAAAACCATCAAATAATATTAGTGTATGTAACAAATATTAAAAAGATACAAAGTTCTACGAATACAATAAATACAAAAACATATAATAAGTAACTTACCAAGGAATGATATTCTTACCCCCCTTCAAAATACCCAAATTGTCTACAATGTCTTTCAGATGTTGTTATTAAAGTATTCTTCTATTGAAGCCCCTGCATTGAGTGCAAGGGAAATAACATTTATTATCACCCTTTTCATTCATCGTCACAAATAAACTTTGAAGCATCCTATCATTTTCCTCTCGAGTAAGGTTATATGGAATAGTAATTAATTATTAAAACAAAATCCAATGAAGAAATATAAGTATAATATATGAATATATTCAACCAATTTCACACATTTAAATGCATTTCTATAGGCCAAAAAAGATTATACACATAATAGAGAGGAAGAGGAGATACAACCCCATGTGAGAGGAAGAGGAAAGAAATAACATTTTGTGGTTTCCATTTCATCAAATAGTTGGTGAAAATCCTTCCAACATTTGTAAACATTTTGTTAAATGGTTGGCATGCATCCTCCAACCTTTCACACTATGTCAAAATCCAATATTGTTGAAATTAGGGAAAGGGAACAAAATTGAGATATCACCTAGTATACAATATTTAGGGTTTACAACATATCCATAGTCCTATAGCTTGTAACTTGTGAATTAACAACACCATGCATGAATTTATATTCCTAGGGCATGCATTTTTCATCATGCCCTGTTTTCATGCTTTTTTCTGCATTTTCTCCTTTATGCATTTTTTTGCATTTATAAGACAATTTTTATCCCCTGTGAAAATAAGAGTTTTTTTTTCTTTTAAAATAAAAAAATAAGGGTATCAAAATATGTAAAATGATAAGATAAAAACTCCATAATTTGAATCACTCAATTTGGATTTCATACGAGTCCTAGCCATGCATTTTGTAGCAAGACAATTTTACCCTTCATTTTAGAAAAAGTCTTCAATCTTGGTTCAAGGTAGAAGTCCTCTTTCATTTGAAACTGCACTTAGAGTGGTATATATAGGTTTATAATGTTATTATATTCACCCTGAATATTTTATAACTAAATTTGGAGCTATATAGAATCATGGGTGTGCATTTCCATTAGGTCATTTTCTATTGTTTTGGTCTTTCAATTTACAAGGGAGATTTTGCCTCTTTTACATAGTAACCACATTTATGTTTGAAAATAAAAAAAATAAATATGTAAACAAGTGTAAATTATCTAATAAACCCTCATAAACTTGAATCACTCAGTTTGGAGGTGTTTTCAGACCTGTGCATGCATTTTTGTGAAGCCCAGTGTACATTTTGCACAAGGGAAAAATTACAGTTTAAAAGAAAAAAGATGTATTTCTTAAGTGTGAGTGTGCATTTTCAGATGTGGAGGCGATGAAAAGATTGAATTAGGGTTTAATGGAACAACAAAAACTAAAATCCTATTGTTTAATTCAAAAATAGAAACCCTAATCCTAATCTTCGATATCATCATAATTCGAGAACATTGTGATCTACACCTGGCTCACCTTCCTCAACTTCTTCATCTAACATGTCTACCTACTCCTCTGCATTATATTCTCCTTCAATATAATATTGGTCTAGAGATGTCATATATAGTGATTCCATCCCATAAATTTAGTACCTCAACGACAAGAGGCTCAATATATACATTATTATCTTTAACTTGCTACTTACCTAATTGATTGAAAATACACATAATTACTATTTTGTGTGTGTGTGTGTGTGTGTAAGAAATAAATTATACAACAAACAAGAAAAATGAAATTTAATTCCTCTATTATAAGATAAATGGATAATAAAGGATATTAAATCTTAAAACAATGTCTCAAAAATGTGGAATTCAGTTCTGCAATCCTTCCATTATTTGCCAAATGGTTAGCATGAATAATTAGTAATGGAGACAATATGAGGATTGGATGGGTGGGAAATGTTAGAAATTGGGTTCAATGCTTCCTGTGAGTTTCACAACATGGTTTAATCTCCTCTCATGGGTCCTAACTATGAAAATTTTGGAAGAGACTAATGCCTATGGGTTTTGGTCTAACAACAGTCGCAGTCCAAAAAATGGTATTAGAGTGACATGTCTTGAGTTTAAAACTTGTCTGGTACGCGCTAGGGGGTAGATTATTGGACATTTGGTTTAGTGCTTCTTGCTAGTTTCACAACATGGGTTAATCCCCTCCCATGGATCCTAACTCCAATTATTGTTGCACAGACTAATTCCTACAGGTTTTTCTCTAACAACATTCATAGTCCAATAGGAAATTGTAAAATCCCCATGTTGGTGGAGGCTATTTTGGGGAAATGTGCATCAATTTTGGAATACAGTTGAGAAAGGGACTACAAATGGAGCGTGTACCTGAAGTCAAGGCAAATAAATGTGTCAGGAAATAAGGAAAACCATTTCAAGGAAGAGGAAAGGTAAAGTAGAAAGAAGGACAGTGTGACGAGGAAACGTGTAACACTCCGGGTTTCGAACCCCCATTTTAAATAATGTATTGTTACAATGATGAAAGGCCTGAGTGCCCAAATGAGGATGAGAGGCCTGAGTGCCATTATGCCCAAGAAATGTATTTTTTTAATTATTAATAATAATAAACACATCGTTGGCTGCTAGACGGATAAGGACTAGAGTTATAGGGGGCTATGATTCTACAAGAGAGGGGGCTTGAGGGGCTAAGTGTTTATTCCTATGTTAATTACCATTTTTTCCTAAGGGAGGGGATCGGCTACGTGAGCTTCTTGGAGAAGGCTAGGAGGTTCTTGATTCCCCAAAAATTTACTTAAACCCTCCTCTAGTTTGATGGGGGGGTTCGATTGATGGCTTGTTCACTGATTTTCCTGTACGTTCATTCATTTCCCTCACGCACTTTCATGCACTCACTCACCCATTCATTGATCCATCCTCACCTACATCCTATATTGGAAAAGGGAACCTAACAAATGAGAATTAGCCATGGGATATTTGGCTGTAATGGTCACTGGTGCAATCTAGCCATGACCTAGGGCCTGCATGTCTGAGATGCATTGGCATGTGCCCTGTTTTTCTCACAACTGCTAGTCCTTAGAGTTCCAGCATTGATATTATGGAAAAGCTATGTTGGAGGCCCTAGAAAATAAGGAGAAGCACTGCCTGAGGGAGTGTGTGGCAGAGAAGGGTGGAGGTACATTCTCTTAGGGTGGTATAGGCTAGGTAGAAGAGAGCTGGGTACTTGGATTGTTGTGGGTGCTGGGAAACCTATGAGAGATTGAAAGATGACTGGTTTGGGAACCCAAGTACACTATGGAACCATCCTTGTGGATTCATAGCCCTGGCCTGGGGGTGACACTGCTATTGATATTTGGAGCAGTGGTGTCTATGGTTGGGTGGAACGTCCTTGGTCTACATCCAGTTGGTGTCTCCTTTTTATAAAGATAAGTGCTCTTTGTTGTGATATTATTATCTGTGTAAGAATGTATTCCGATGTGTATTTTAAATTATCATTTAACTAAATCATAGATTATGAATGCTTGTTGGATATTGATGTGTATGTCATTGAAGTCTTTTCTTTTATGCATCCTGAAATTTTAAAAAGGTATCGATAAGAGAAATAAGTCCAAGGGTGGGCTTGAAGGTAGCATACCCTGGCCTATGGGTGGATGGGGATGTTACAGTTTGGTATCAACACTTTTGGTTGAAACACCAGGCCGGTATGGGTCGGGTCTATTGGTCAGAGTCTCGGGGTTGAGATCAAATTTTGACTGTGAATTTGAAGATCTCAGAAGGAATTGCGTTGCAGGATATACGTAGGAGATAGAATGTCAGAGACCAGTTGTAAGGGGTTGGAAGGATCATGACCATCCCTCTTCGAATTCAGGAGCGATCACCACTGTAGGATCAGGAGAGATCTAGGATCGTTGAATCAGAGGAGAGGTGAACAAGGGTCGTCTGATGAAAAGGAAGCAAGGGATAAGGTCACAACCGTCAGATCCCATGGAGAGTGGGATCAACGGATTTGAGGCATTGCATGGAACCAAGTTGCACGAGAGATAATTTTAGAAGGTGGTCCCACAATAAAAACAATGGTTTCACCAAGGGGTTACGTGTCAGCATCAGGAGAATTGTGGGGTGAAAAGTGAGTTACTCTAAACCATCAATATGTGCCCTTGCAAATTGAAATGCATGCAGTGATGTGACTTGCTAGTGCTCGAAGATCAAAACTTTGTATAGCCAAAGTAGTTTGGGGCCATCCATCATCAAGGAGAGACAGGTGGCATGAGATCCACAACTCTGTAAGTTGTGGACGAGGAGGAGGTGAAATAGTTGAAGTAGATCCTGACCGTTGATCACCAAGAGGCACGTGTCAGCAGATTAGTAACTCTGAAGAAATCTGTTCGAGAGGTTTTCAGTTGAGGTTTGAAATTCCCAAAGCTCGGAGAGCCAGAGAGCTGGAGAGCTGAAGTAAATATCAAGCATCAAATCATCCAAGGTGAATCTGAGCTGTCTGATCCAGAAGAGACGTGGCATAAATATGTGGATTTCGGGTGAAGGCACGAAGTAATCCTCAACCATATGATTCAAGGGGACACACGGTAGAGTCCCGTGTACTTTGAGGAGTTTTGAAATTTGAGATTTCTAAAGTATGAAGACTCGAAGTGAGCCTCAACCATCAGATTAAGGAAGACATGTGCTACAAATCCATGGACTCTGAGTGAAGACTCGAAGCGAATCTTAGTTGTCTGATCCAGGAGGACACATGGGGACAGATTGGCTAGTTCAGTAATTCAGAGTTTGGGAGAATTGGAAGTGTGCTAGTATGGAAACTCCCGCAATCCCGAAGCCCGAAGATCTGAAGTGATGGGGAATGATGACATCACCTAGAGGTGATGTTGATCCTGGAATTCCTAAAATGACATGGCTTGTGAACGTCACCTGGGATGACATGGACACATCAAATGTGTGCCATGTATCAGTAAGTTTTGAGCATAAGGAGTATTGAAATGTCAGTTAGAACATGACATGTGTCACCCTCCTGATTGAGCCATGTGTCTGCTTCCAATATTTCACCACGTGGCGACAGATTATGCAGTCCAGAGACTAGGCACTCTAGTGGGGAAGGATGTGACAGGTTGCATTGGGTCAAAAAATCCTGAAGGTCCGAAGTCCAGAGTACATATCTATCGTTGATTCCAGAAGACACACATCAAAGGATCGTCGAATTCAGGTGAAAGAACTCCGGAAGAGAGTGTAGGAGGAAATTTTTGAAACTTCCAAATCCCGAAGAACCGAAGTTATTCACAGTTGCTGATCTATGGGAGGACACCTATCGATAGATCATGAACTCTAGATAAAAGCATTCTGAGAGGAGGAAAGCAAGGAAATTTGAGACTCCTGAAGCATAGAGTCCTGAAGTAGATCTCGATCGTTGATCGTGAAAGAGGACGAGGACCATTGATTCGGTCCTGGATGAAAGTCCCGAAGTCCTAAAGCTTTGGACAAGCACTTTTTCGGCTAAGTGCAAAGTCATGGTCATGGTCATATGTAGATTGAGAACTTAGGGAAGGATGGCTAAGGGCCAAATTGGTGGTATTCAAGACAAAAAAGTGCAAAGGAAGGATTTAGCCGCGGTTTCTAATCGTGGTCACCTGGGAAGGTGGTTTGAAGGAAGCACCTGCGCAGGATGAAATTTTGTGTCAACCAAGGATGACAGGACATTGTTATTTTTGGAGGATGGGGATATGATCTCCATGAAGAAAAAAGAAAGAGACATGTATCATGGTTTGGAAATTTTTTTTATCATATGCATAATTCTAACAAAATGGTCACTTGCACATTTTGCAGAATTAAGGGGTTTAAACACCTCAACTCAGGATGCGTATTGAGGAAATGGAAGAAGGTGAGGGAGCCTCCAGTCATGATAAGGAGGCCAAAGTCTAGAATACCAGATTTGGTAATGCAGAGACAAAGTACAATGGACGCAAGGGAAAAGGAGAGCAGGAAACGTTAATAGAAATGGTAAGAATCATGAAGATGGAAGTGCAAAGCTACAAAGAAGACAACGACAGACTGATGAGAGAGAAAAAATAGAAAAATGATTGAGTGTTGTAGAGATTAAATCAATTGCAGAGACAAATGAAGAAGGGATCAAACTCAAGACAAGAGGAAGAAGTGAGGTGCCATGAAAGAAGGGATGATCGTGGAAGAGATGGTTATTCTAGAAGTGATAGCAGAGCTCATGGACACCACTCACCTCCTTACTCAGAAAGAAAATTTTATGCATAGGATGATCCCGTAAGCAGCCCAGAGGTGTCTCCTATCAGAAACCAAAAAAGGAAACAAGAGGTACATAGTTTGCAAGGAGAGCTGAGGAATCTCAATCCACCTTCCTTTGAGGGTGAAAGAGAAAGGGAAGATGATGTCGAAGCATGGTTTCTTGGGATTAGGAGATATTTTCAGTTGCATAAATATTCATCCAACTTGGAAGCTAGGATTTCCACCTACCATTTACATGGGAAATTTGCAATGTGGTGGGACCAACTGAAGCAAGTGGAACATGTTAATGAAAGTAGGATCACTTGGAAACAGTTCAAGAAGTACTTCCAGAAGGAGTACCTCTTAGAGCATTTATATGACAAGAAAATGCAGGATTTCTTTGAACTACGGTTGGGAATCATGACTATGGCAGAATACGAGAAGAAGTTCTTGGGATTGTTAAAGTATGTCAGGTTCATTGGTGATGCTAAAGTGAAAATACAGAGATTTCTAAGTGGACTGCAAGCCTTTTATAAGAAAAAGATCAAGTATGATGAACCCAATACCTTGACGGAGGCCATCAGGAAGGATAAATACCTGTATGAACAAGGCCAGGGAAGAGAATATCTGTAGAAATCTTGGAAGGACAAGAAAAATGTGAAGTCCGATCAAAGGAGGAAAGGATTCAAACCTTCCTTCAATAGGAATGAGCCTAATAGAAATCATCAAGATCATTATGCTAAGAGAGATTTCAAGAAGGTAGACTCCTTGGGAAAAAGGGGAAGACCAACAATCCAATGCTAAGGATGCAAGGAAGATCACTTGTACAAGGATTTCCCACATAGAAAGGACAGAGTGAAGATTTTGCACAACATCCAAGAAGCTAAAATAGTCGAAGATATGGGAAAAATCTATGCATCTTTAAATGATTGACAAGCAGAGTACCAGTCCAATATGATCGAGGTGGAAGGTAAGATCATAAATCATCCTGTTGCTATTTTGATTGATTCAGGAACAAGTCATTGCTACATTGATCCTAATATAGTGGATAGATTACATTTGGAGAAAAGTAAACTTGGAAAATAAAGTTTGGTTCAATTAGCCACTGGAGCCAAAAGAAGAATCCATGATATGGTTAGAGGTTGTTCCATAAGTCTTAATGGTGGAATACTAGTATTGATATAAATATCATACCATTGAGGTATTATGATATCCTGATTGGAATGGATTGGTTGGAAAAGCATCATGTTGTCCTAGATTTTCATAACAAGACATTTACATGCCTCGATGGAAATGGAAAATAGAGCATTGTGAAAGGAGTTCTAAGACCCATATCTATAAGGGATATTTCATCCTTACAACTAAAAAGATTTTTTAGGAAAGGATGTCAATTGTATGCAGCCCATGTGGAAGATCCAGATAATACAAAGGGGGAAAGCCTTGAAGAGTTCTCGGTACTACAAGAATTTGAAGATGTATTCCAAGAAATACCCGGATTGCCACCAACAAGGGAGATAGATTTTTCAATTGATTTAGTGCCAGGAGCTTCCCCAGTGTAAAAAACACCCTACATAATGAGAACACCAGAGTTAAAAGAATTACAAATGCAGTTGGACGAATTGTTGAAGAAAGGGCACATACGTCCAAGTGTTTCACCTTGGGGAGAACCATTACTTTTTTTTCAAAAAGAAGGATGGAACCTTGAGGCTGTGTATTGACTTTTGCCAACTAAACAAGTACATTATAAAGAACAAGTATCCTCTACCATGAATTGATGACCTCTTTGATCAGCTAAGAGGAGCAAAGATATTCTCAAAGATTGACATGAGGGCAGGATACCATCAGGTAAGAATCAAGGAAGAAGACATTCATAAGACAACCTTTAGGACCAGGTATGGGCATTATGAAATTGTAGTTGTGCCATTTGGAATGACCAATGCACCAACTATCTTCATGTGCTTAATGAATGGCATATTCAAGAATTATTTGGATAAGTTTTTCATAGTATTCCTAGATGACATACTTATCTATTCTAAGTATGAAGAGGAGCATGGACATCACTTAAGACTGGTATTGCAAGCACTGAGAGAACATCAATTGTATGCCAAGTTGAGTAAGTGTTCTTTTTATAAAAAATATATCCATTACTTGGGACACGTTATTTCAGAGAAGGGAATAGTAGTAGATCTAGAGAAGATCGAAGCCATTAGAGGATGGACAACACCCATAAATGTGTCAGATGTCAGATATTTTATGGGATTAACTGGCTACTACAGAAGGTTCATAGTAGGGTTCTCTAATATTTCTCATCCCATCACTTCTTCGCAAAATAAGGGAACTAAATTTGAATAGACACTCAAGTGTGAAAATAATTTTAATATGTTGAAGGAATTACTTATTAGTGCACCTGTGTTAAAGATTGTTGACCCAAATGAAAGTTGTGTGGTATGTACAGATGCATGTAAGGAAGGACTTGGGGGATTCCTCACACAAAATAGACATGTCATTGGATATGAGTCCAGAAAGGTTAAGGAACATGAGAGGAACTATGCCACACATGACTTGGAACTTGCTGCCATTGTTCACGCCTTGAAGATGTGGAGGCATTATCTCATGGGAAAGAAATTCAAATTAAGGACAGACCACATTGGCCTGAAGTATCTTTTTGAACAACCAATATTGAATGCCAGACAAACAATATGGTTGGAATTTTTAAATGAATATGACTTCGATATCAAGCATATCAAGGGAAAGGAGAATAAAGTTGTTGATGCACTTAGTAGAAGAGTTCATACCATGCATGCTACTACTGTTAGTATGCATCATTCAGACTTGAAGAGCATAATTTTAGATGGTCTTGTTACAGACCAGCATTACCTACAGGTAAAGGAAAACTTGCAACAAGGAAATGTACAACAAAAAATAAAGGAGTATGAGATAAAGGAAGAAGGATTACTCATGCATAAAAATAGAATCTATGTTCCTAGTTCTAGAGAGATGAGGAATTTGGTACTGAAGGGAATGCATGATGTCCCTTATGCTAGACATCCTGGTTACCAAAAAACAATTACAGTAGTAAGAAGCCATTTCTTTTGTCCAGGAATAAATAAGTATGTTTCCGATTACATCGCTCGATGTATGGAATGTCAGAAGGTGAAGGTTGAGCATAAACGCCCAACGGGTTTTCTACAGCCATTGCCAATCCCAGAGAAGAAATGGGAAGTGATCACCATGGATTTCATCACAGGATTACCTAGAACAAATAAGAAACATGATTCAATCATGGTGGTGGTTGACAAATTAACAAAGTCTGCTCATTTTGTGCCTGTGAAGACAACACATAAAATGGCTAATATTGCAAAAATTTTCATGAAGGAAATTTCTAGGTTTCATGGGATACCTAGGAAAATTGTCTCGGACAGAGCTACAAAGTTTACCTCCAATTTCTAGAGGGGATTTTTTAAAGGATTTGGTAGAAATCTAAACTTTAGCACAACATATCATCCACAGACAGGTGGGAAAACAGAGAGGGTCAATCGAATAATTGAAGACATGCTGAGAATGCATGTGATGGATAAGCCATCTAAATGGGAAGATTACTTACACTTGGTTGAGTTTTCATATAATAATAGGTATCAAGCTTCATTGAAAATGATCCCATTTGAAGCCTTGTATGGTAGGAAATGCGATACTCTAGTAAGTTGGGAAAACCCAACAGATAAAGTGGTACTTGGGCTGGAGTTGCTCAAGGAAATGGAAGACCAGGTGGTTAAGATGAAGCAGAATTTAAAGGTAGCTCAGGATAGACAGAAAGTTTATGTAGACAAGAACAAGACAGCTAGATAATTTAAAGTAGGGGAGCATGTACTTTTGAAAGTGAAGACCAAGAAAATCTCTTTGAAATTGGGTAGTTGTACAAAGATGGCAGCCATATTTTGTGGTCCATTTGAAATATTAGATAGAATAGGGCCAGTTGCATACATCCTTTCATTGCCTACTTCCATGAATGTGCATAATGTATTTCATGTGTCTTTACTAAATAAATATGTACATGACCCTAACCATGTTATTGATTGGTATCTGATTCAGGTAGAGACGGAGGGAGATTTTCAGGTCCAGCCAGTGCAGGTGTTGGACAAAAGGGTCAAAATGCTCCGGAATCGAGTTATACAGTTGGTAAAAGTTTAGTGGACCTGCTATGTTCCTGAAGATGCTACCTGGGAGCATGAATATGCCATGCGGGTAGAGTACCCGCAGATTTTTGAATAAATTTGAGATTTTGATTTCTATTTTGTATATGCACTGAGGACAGTGCCAAGATAAGCGGGAGGGGATGTAACACCCAGGGTTTCCAAGCCCCATTTTAAATAAGGTATTGTTACAATGTTGAGAGGCCTTAGTGCCCAAACAATTATTAAAGGGCCAATATGCCCAAGAAATGTAATGTTTTAATCATTATTAATAATAAACACATAGCTGGCTGGTAGACGGACAAGGACTAGAGTTATAGGGGGCTATTATTCCATAGGAGAGGGGGCTTGATGGGCTAAGTGTTTATTCCTATATTAATTACCCTTTTTTCCTAGGGGATGGGATTGGTTACATGAGATTCTTGGGGAAGGCCAGGAGATTCTTGATTCCCCACGAAGTTACTTAAAACTACATCTTGTCTGAGGGGGCAGTTCAACTTATGGCTTGTTCACTGATTTTCCTGTACGTTCATTCATTTCCCTCACACACTTTCATGCACTCACTCACCCATTCATTGATCCATCCTCACCTGTGTCCTAGATTGGAAAAGAGAAGCAAACTGTTAAGAATTATCCATGGCATAGTTGGATGTAATGGTCGTTGGTGCAATCCAGCCATGACTTGGAGCTTGCATTACTGAGATGCATTGGTTTGTGCCCTGTTTTTCTCACAACTACGAGTCCTGAGAGTTCCAGCATTGAGATTCTAGACTAGTTGTGCTAGAGGCCCTGGAAAATAAGGAGAAGGACTTCCTAAGGGACTGCGTGGTAGAGAAGGGTGGAGGTCCATTCTCTTGGGACGGTACAGGCTGGGTAGAAGAGACCTGGGTACTTGGATTGTTGTGGGTGCTTGGAAACCTATGATATCTTGAGAGCCGACTGGTTTGGGAACCCAAGTACACTCTGGAACCGTCCTTGTGGATTCATAGCCCTGGCTCAGGGGTGACACTACTGTTGATATTTGGAGCAGTGGTGTCTACGGTTGGGTGGAACGTCCTTGGTCTGCATCCAATTGGTGCCACCTTTTTATAAAGATAAGTTATCTTTTTTGTGATATTATTATCTGTGTATGAATGTATTCCGCTATTTATTTTAAATTATCATTTAACTAAATCATAGATTATGCATGCTTGTTGGATATTGTTGTGAATGTTGTTAAAGCCTTTTCTTTTATGCATCCTGAAATATTAAAAATGTATCGGTAAGAGAAATAAGTCGAAGGGCGGGCTTGAAGGTAGCATACCCCGACCTATGGGTGGCTGGGGATGTTACAAAATGATTGGATCGTGGACCAGCCGCACACATGAGGTTGTAATGTTGAAAAGCCTAATACACTTAGGGTTATGGTTTTGGTCATGATGTAATGGTATTAACCCACTTTTTGGTATTATAAATGTGTGTTATGAACAGAAATATACATATATCATAGATATTCATAACATAATAATTAATAAATAATAATTATTAATAATGAAAGGTCATGTC
>JASDQU011377862.1:6223-22226 GCA_032191745.1 Picea mariana | reverse complement strand
TCATACACAGAGTACACAGAGAATTTATACCGGAAACCCTCAACCGGGAAAACCTTTCTTATTTTCATTATCTCAAATTTCACCATTCGCCATACAATATATACAATGTTTTTAGGTATTCCGTATATACCAAAACACTCATCCATTAATCTGGGATTAATTTATAAATCCGCTAAAAATAGAAAAATCCGCCCCCTGGGACCCCCCTAGGAAAGCGCCCGGCGCACACGGTAGAGCTCTAGGTGAAGGGATCATCAGACACAGTTGTCGTATCTGACGCACCCACACACACACATATGAAAATAATATAACACATACCCAACACACCTTACCCATTTATGCCCCAAACTTGCAAAAGTTGTGATTCTATTAGCTCAATCACCTGCCATGCTGACAAATCCATTCCCACATAATCAACACTTAGCCTCGAGCTCCTCAAATGCCAGAAATGCAGCTAGTGGAGGTAAAAACCAACAGTCGCAAGATGGTGACTGTTTATGTATCAATACAGTCGATGCTAAAATAGATGTATCCACTCGATATCGAGACTATAGTTCTAAAAAAAATAATCTTGGTCTAGAATCTCCTCCTCCTCCTCCGGAAACGTCTTTACAGATTGAGAAACCGGA
This sequence comes from Picea mariana, assembly GCA_032191745.1. NCBI lineage: Eukaryota > Viridiplantae > Streptophyta > Pinopsida > Pinales > Pinaceae > Picea > Picea mariana. The sequence goes on along the minus strand of JASDQU011377862.1, from coordinate 21,597 downwards.
GCCATCGCCTCATATTCTGAAAGGAGTACTTAAGAGCTCTACCCATACTCCAAATTCTAGAGTCATGTAGAAATACTCTATTGTTGAGGACCTGGGTCAAACCCCTTGTGCGATGTCGGCTTTGGAGGTACTCCAGATGTGTGCTTCACAGAGGAATGTCGTACTCTCTACTTTAGGAGCTCTAGAACCTAGTGGCTCAAAACTTATAAATTTTTACGTCACGGATGTTAAGCCTTGCTTACCTTACCATGTGGCTTTCCAAATCCACATGGAGTACTCAAATTATACCATCAAACATGTGGTTGTTGATGAAGGCGTTGCTACGTGTGTGATGTCCCTGGCTTGTTGGAAAGCTCTTGGTGCTCTGACTCTTTCCAAGTCATTGAACATGTTGACTTCTTTCGACGGTCATTCCTTCCACCCTCACAATATTCTCCCTACCTTTCTAGTCCAGTTAGGTGGGAAGACGATAGAGGTGGAAGTAGAGGTAGTTGATGCACCTCTTGATTATAACTCGTTACTAGGTCGCAATTGGACTCATGCCATGATCATCGTCGTGTCGTCTGTCTTTCATACTCTTTGTTTTCCTCATGAAGGGAATATTGTGATGATCGATCATTTATTCTTTGCATACTCTATTCCTAATGCATCTCTTGGACCATCGATCCCTGTGATCGACAATTCTCAGCTGGAAACTGAGAATATCGGTGTCAGAATGTATTCCTCCCTTATGGGTACTTTCGACTTCTCGGCACTGAGCCACCATGTTTATGCCATGTCCAGTAGTCCCGTCTCGATAGGAAGGTCCATTCCTTTCCACACTTCTCATTTTAGTGATCTGTGGACCTTACCTTCCCCAACTTCGTCTTGTGAAGGTCAATTGCATGCTGGAATGGCCATGCCACTATCGACAACAGATATTGTGTATCAATTTGTTCTCAACTCCTCAACCGATCCCAATCATGTTCCCTCGCCGACGGACGAGGAGGATCTCATGTTTATGCTTATGTGGGCCACTCCATTGACTTGTTCACATGATTTCCTCGATGGGAATTTTCCTTCGGATGAAGCCATCATCAAAGCCATGAATGGTTCTGACAAACCTTGGGATGATATGCATCACCGCTCTTATTTTCTCCCAGAGCTTGAAAGAATCAAACAAGATTACTTTTGATCTACTTTGAGTGAGATAGTCAGTCACATCATAGTTCCACTTGATATGCATAGCATTTATGATGAAGGAAACATGGCGAGTATTTCTCCTACCGTCACGATCGACATCTCTCGTACCCCTGGCAAGGTTGAAAATGTAAATATCGGTGGAGATTGTTCGCCAGAAGAAATCATGATCTACACCGATCTCTTCAAGGTTCTGAGACATATTTGCTTGGTATTATGAAGAGATGTCAAGGATCAACCCTCATATTGTCGAACATGAAATTAAAACTTCTATGGATGATAAACTTGTTTGGCAATGTCTTAGAGTTGTCAACCCTTGAAAGGCCCCTGCTATTAAGGAAGAGATGGATAAGCTACTTAATGTTGGCTTCATCTACCTGGTTCCTTTAATCGAATGGGTATCCAACCCCGTTCCTATAGATAAGAAGCAAGGAACCATCCGTGTATGTATGGATTTTTGTGACCTGAACAAGGCCTGTCCGAAAGACAACTTTCCCACACCCTTCATCGATCAGATTCTCGACAAGTGTGCGGGAAGCGAAGTATTTTATTTTATGGACAAATTTTTAGTATATAATTAAATTCAAATCAAACCCGAGGATCAACACAAGACGACATTTATTTGTCCTTGGGGTACTTTTGTGTACCAGAAGATGCCTTTCGGCCTTAAAAACATCGAAGCAACCTTTCAACGTGCCATGACTTTCACTTTTCATGATCTAAAGAACATAGTCGAAGCTTACCTTGAGGATCTTGTTGCTCGCTCTTGCAAGAGAGTGGATCTCGTTACTCACCTTCGGCTATTATTTGAAAGAAGTCGTTACTATAGAATCTGGTTGAACCCTCACAAGTGCATCTTTTGCATTAAGTCTGATCATCTTTTAGGTTTTCTAGTTTATGAGACTGGGATCATGGTAGATCCACTTAAGGTTGAGGCAATACTTCAGTTGCCTCCCTCATGCATTATTAGACAACTTCAAGGTTTACAGGGGAAAGATAATTTTTTTTGTAGTTTATAGTGAACTACGTCACTATCACTAAAGGTTTCATGTATCTTTTGAAGGACACCCCTTTTATCTAGGATGAGCAAGCCCAAGAGTCCTTTGATGCCTTGAAGAAAGCTTTGGTGTCGGCGCCTCTACTGAAGCATCATGACTATAGTAGAGATTACTTGCTTTATATCATCGTGTCTAAAGATATGATTGGTATGGTTCTAGTTCAGGAGGATGATGAGCTCCATGAGCACACCATATACTATCTTAGTTGAACTTTACTTGGTCCTGAACTTAATTACACTCATGTTGAAAATCTAGCTTTGGTTGTCATGCACGCAGTCCATTGTTTGCGTCATTATATATTTCTTTGCAAGACTACAATGGTTTCTAATGTTAATCCATTTCAATACATCCTTACCCAACGTATCATAGGAGGAAAATATAATAAATGGATTTTCATTTTACAAGAGTTTAATCTCGATTTCTCTTCTAAGAAATCCAAGAAATCCCTAGTCTGTGCGGAGTTGATATCTGATTTTCCACGATTAGATGAGGATGCTATCCATGTTGATTCGTTTGTGGATGAACACATTTTTCTTGTCTCATCGTCTGACCCCTGGTATGTTGAAATTACTAATACAACTGAGGGGGAGGGGTGAATCAGTTGTTACTGTGCTTAAACAATTATATAACTATTCAAACAATTTTTAATCTTCTCCAAGTGACCATCAATATTATACAAGATATGAACAACATAAATAATGAACATCAGTCACACATAAGATATACACAGAGACATATTTTCATGAGGAAACCCATAAAGGGAGAAAAACTCTTCTTCTTCGAATGATAGGCAGTCTTTTAAGTTCTGTACATCATCTATCTTTGAGAACCAACTCAATGTGAGGCTACTACCTCTATTTTACAAGCTCCAACTTGTTAAGAGCACCAACTCTCTAGATTCTCTAGCACCCACTAGAAGGAAGAAACATCTCCCTAAGTGTTCCAGCACCAACTAGATGGAAGAACCAACTTCCAGTCACACAGGCACCGACTTGTATAAAAGAGAACAATAGTTCTCCCTTGCACCATCCTGCCACCCTGGTGTTTCTGGCTGCAACCAGACGAAAGATACAACTCCCTGTGTTCAAGCACCCACTTGAAACTCTTAGGAGAACAGTGCTCCCTAGAACCTCCCTACCACCCTAATTATAAAATTTTTGACTGAATAATCAAGAATACAAATATATCAATTCTTATTGATTCTTCTATGTTTCGCAAATCTGCTTTGCTTCTATTTGTTCTGCAATTCTACTCTTGCTTCTATCTATTCTACAATTTTTCTCTTGCTTCTGTCTATTCAGCATCTATTTCTCATCTCTGAGTTTGATCTTACACTGTGCATACTGTAATTTTACCTTTCTTACAGTTCAACTCATTTTTTTAGTTAGAACAACCAACCTAACTCAGTCACGACGTATTACTTTTATACATTCCTGCCATTCAGTTACACTTCGAATTTCCAAAGAAAACGCCCGAGCAACCGAATCGCCAATCGTTCAAGAACCATGATTTAGTTCTTCTAACTGAATCGTAACTGATCAATGATCTATAAAGTTCAATAGTAGTCATTTGATCAGATTCCTAATTAATCAACACTGTTGGATTACATCTGCAGGGTCTCACGTTTATACCATATGCCCATTGGTTGTGACCAAATACTAAATAGAAAGTGATTTCACGATTTCATGTTTCAGATGATTGTTTATGAATCACCATGATTTTCCCAACACGTGATCTCTAAAATGGAGCTTAGTTGTTATCTCCTTCCCTTCTCGTGGCCACTAGCGGTGACCAAGCATTTATCCAGAAGGCACTTCATGACTCGCGACTTCGGGGATCTTGGTATGAAGTATCTTGACTCTCCCAAGTTGAGATCTCTGAAATAGAGCTTAGCTGGACTAGCTCCTTCCTTCATCCTTCGATGATGTGACCTTGGCTATGACCACAGGCCAAAAATCCAAGTGCTTCGCTTGCCAGATCAATGATCCAAAACTTTTCTTCAATCTGAAAACTCAGATCTCATTGCAACTTCTCATATCGTGAGTTCATGTGTCACAATCCTTTGACTCCTCCAATGTGCAAGTCAGTGAAATTCCAATCACTCACCACATGTCCTCTGGCTCCAATGACCAGGATTGTTTCACGACCTCACGTATCATGAGTTCCCACACCATGCTCCTTTGACTCCTCCAATGTGAAATTTAGCGAAATTCTAATCTCTCGCCATGTGTCTTCTCCAAATGGATGTCTCTGATGATGTCGGGATATCCCACGGCTGTGATATTTTCATGACCTCGCACCTCGCGAAGTTAGAGGATAGTGCTCAACCTTATCCTCTTCAGATTTATACAAGATCTGACGGTTGTTGGTCCTCGGCACTTAGATCCAATGTCTAAGATTTATTTTCCTCTTCTGTGCACTCCTCCTATCTAAATTCATATCTGATGGCCATCAAGAATTTGGGATGTGTGATCCAACGATCATTGTTTCTCCTTCTCCTGAGATTACACTTATGTTCTTTCCATGCCATTATCATTGCACTGCTGATCTTGCTATCATTGGTAAACAAGTATACTCTCGTCGTGTTGATCTTTCCATCAATGAAAAACAAGCATACTCTACCTTTTTTCTGTAAATATGCCCCTCTCCCCCTTTGGTATTGATGGCAACCTTGAAGAACCTAAAGAACTGCACTATTTTGCCTAGACATCCAACCATACCAATGTAGCATCCTTACCATTACCACACTTTTTCACCCCCTTTGACATCAATGTCAAAGAAGAAACAAGCTCCCCCTGAGCTGTTGTAGTATATATCGAAGGTATTAGATATTTGACAAGCACACACTCCCCCTAACAAGGTGAACAGATTAGACGAAAGAATATATAACCCCCGACTTCTGACGAAGATATCCAAAGGGTGTCGCTGCTAATGGTTTAGTAAAGATGTCAATTATCTGTTTTGTGGAAGGAATATAATTCAGTTGAACAACTCTGTTTGTATCCTTCTCTTTGAGAAAATGATATTTGATTGGTATATGCTTAGTCTTGGAATGAAGAACAGGATTCTTGGAGACACTAATCACACTAGTGTTATCACAGTGAATTGGAATAGGATGAGTATAATTTACCTTAAAATCTGCAAGAGTTTGGACCATCCATAAAATCTGAGTGCAACAAGTATCAACAAAAATGTATTCTTCCTTTGTAGTGGATAAGGAAATAGAACCCTATTTCTTACTAATACATGCTACTAATGAGTCACCTAGTGTTGTGAGGGAAATCTCCCTACGGACTAGCAAATAGAGTTCAGAATTTGCATGTAGATATGACCGAAGAGAAACTACTTTCTACCTTCATCCCTAGATTTAAATCCCCTTTTCTTAGTAAATGCATGGAAAGATCAACCTACCTCGTTCCCGACGTTTGATGTTGATCCTTCGTTGTACTTGATTACTTGTTCGCAATACTCCTTCCAAAGTTGACCTGCATCCAAGACAAGAAACAACTACGTATGCATACTACTTATATACTAATGGGTTAGAAATCCAAACATATACTAATCAAACTATAAAAGTTCATGAATTGGGATGGGAAAAGCATTTTCTTTATTACTTTGAATGAGTCAACTCACAAAAGTTGAGACCGGCCACCGCTCCTCGAACCTGATCCTGGGCTCATATTCTACTGTCCTCCAATTGCTTTGTTTTGAATCTCCTTTAGCACAAGGAAAGGATAAAGGGTTGGGACAATGGGAATACATAAATGGGCAGAGTTTCTTTGTTTTATTTTTCCTTCTTCCAAATGGGACCCCTACCCCTTCTTTTATAGGCTAGAAGAAGCTAGGTATTTGGACGAACCCTCGGCCATGCATGGTTGGGATTTTTAGTTAACTCGCCCATAGCTTTTGTGTTCTGTCGGCAAATTTCCTTTTTTCATGCTTTTGTCGATCCACACGGGTTGTTTTGGGTCAGTCAGCGTGTACACGCATGCAGTAATGGAGTAGGGCACGTGGGCCTTTATAAAAGAGGATTTTCAAAGAGTTATTCAACAGTGCTTTGGAAAAGAAAGGATATGAGATGGCCTGATGCCAGGTAAGCATGTGTGGTGAAATTTAGGGTTATAAAAGATGCCCCCTAATGTGTGAGGTCAGAAGAGAATCTGATGGCCGAAATACATTACCAATCTTTACTGATGTGCCGAACGATTGAGCCCAAGGATCAGGAACCGGGAGGTGTCGTCTGAAAAATAACACATGTCTTATCGATGCGGGCATACCCATGCTCGGGATAAAATAGAATCATGGCTACCAATCAAATACACTGTAGATCCATGTCAAATAACTATAAATAGTAGCCGTGAACAATACACAGCGGAGCTACATCTCGAAATCAGAAAGATATACATATAGAGTATCCATGTTCTAGAAGTTGATTCGGCCTGATGGCTAGAGATGAGATCTTCAGAGCTCAAGCAACAACTTCAAAATCTTCAAAACTGGGGTAGGAGTGTAATATTAGTGTACGACTGCACTACCCATAGGTCTTCTACAGCTCGTCGGTCATGGACTTGATAATCTTGATGATCAGACTAAAGGCTTCAATGATTTCAAACAAGGACTTTATTGGATGTTCAGGATGGATGGGTATGAGGACAAGAGACATATTGCAGAGGGGTCGACTCAGGCTTGGTGACAAACTTCCCTTGGATAATAGCATGACAAATGATGAGACTTAGGCAGCATGGCATTAATCATAAGTCTACAAAGCAGAAGGCAACGCAAACTCTCCATATGTTTGGAAGGATAATCAAACGGTGGAGGACACAACTCTATATAGCAAGAAAAGCTTCCTAAGGTCGTACTACCTCCCATAGTCTAATGAACAAATGGACAGATGTGCTTTATCCAAGGGTGACTCATTATGCTGCCAATAAAGAAAATATTTTTCCCTTCCTCTTTTTGGGGTATATTTGATTTTTTTAGTCCTTTTCAATAGTTTTGGAAAAAGAATAAAGGAATATTACGTTACAAAGGAGGAACGAGTATTGCAAACATACAAATTCGAGGCACAAGGGCAATACTGATGTTCAAAATAATGATACTCGGGAAAAATCCTCTGGGGGCCAAGGGTGTTAAAACACAGAAGCAAACTGTTACTAAGCTGATATAGAAGGTATGCAAAAGCGATAAACAAAACACACAATGGTAACGTCCTTCAATGTAAGTTTAACGAGTCCAGAGAAGGTAAGCTCAGTGGCTTTTCATGTTTAAAGAGTCTGAAAAAACATAAAAGGTGACTCCATTGTTCGAAAAAGGGGTAAACTAGCACCGACAAGACGTCTATTCAACACCATTTTAACGAGTGTGATAAAGACAAGATCACTTGGCCATTTTTTCATTTTTGAGTCTGAAAAAAGTTAACTATGGACTCTGTCAAGAATATTCTTCTGGACCAATTTAACGAGTGTGAAAGAATAAGGTCACTCGACAATCTTTTCAATTTTAGGGAGTCTAAAAAGAACTTAACTATAGACTCCATGGGGGTTCCTTTTTCGTAAGTTTAGTCACTCAGGCCCGAAAAAGGGATAAAATTATACCTGAGAGTACTCTTCTAAAGAACGAAAGTTCCATAGAGTATACCTTTGTTTGTACAGTTGACCGTCCAAACCGAAAAAGGGGTAAACTACCGTCGGACAGATGTGACTTCAAATTTTAGTTTAACGAGCATGAAAGGCCACAAGATCGCTCGACAATCTTTTCATGTTTAGAGGGTCTGAAAAGGGCTTAAAATAAGACCCGTTATTTTTTGGGAGTCCTGAGGGTGAGATCAAGAGCAAAGAAGAATCATGCAAATGAGGCTCAAACTCATATTCAGGAAAGACTATAAGGACTCTCGAGCCTACAGTATTTTAGAGATGGCATGGACACCATAATGCAACCAGGACCTACCTAGGGCATCCATGTTTTGGTAAGCTCTACCGATAAGTTGTGATACTTCTAAAGAAGATATGATGGTTTCGTGTCACAACCTGATGGGATCGATCCTATGGCAAAGGAAAAAGACAACGAGACACAAAAGTTGGGGTAGTAACCTAACCTATATGCTCGAGTTGATTCTTGGAAAAAATTTCATGGACCGTCAAAATTTCCTCAAAACTCAAAAAAAAATGTCCCAATACCCGATCAAATCCCTCCCATATAACTCCTAAATCACTCTAAATGGTTTTTGGTATAAACAAAATGATAAGGAAGGCCAAAAAAGTGACAAAAAGAGGCCAAAAAGTCTATAAATAGAAGCTGGCAGCTCATTATCACCATTGTTGATTTGGAAATTGACTTTGGAGCCAAAAGACCCCCTTTGATAAAAAAGGTGATTCTGGGAGCTACAGTGGACGAAACGAACTTCTGTCTCGACCAAGTAAGTACAAACTCCTCTATCTAGCTATTGAATTCTTTATTTTAATTTTTTATTTCATGTTTTGGGTGGGCGTCGACCTTTAAAAGGTTGGCCCTAGGTCCACGGAGGCTGTCTCTGGACAGGCCGCATGTACACTCGGGCAGAGTAAAACCTGCCCGCATGTACACGTGACTGTCACCTAGACAACATGCGTGGACCTCCCTTTATAGACAAAAAGAACCAAACAACACTCACTCACCCTCCTGAACTTTGTTGTGTTGGCAGGATGTATGTCCACTGGAGGGAAAGGGAGCATGAAGAAGTTGGTGAGTTGGTTGCGGGAGATCCGAAAGCCATGGCCATGTTGATGCAATGTGGTTTGCTAAAGTTCTTCCTGTGTTCGTTTATGTGAGCACAATTGAGGCTACTGAATGCCTTGGTTGACTATTGGCACCCTGATGCAGAGGCCTTCATGCTAGAGGGGCAATCACTGGTGCCCACCACCAAGGATATCTACTTTTTGACTGGCCTCTCAAGGAGAGGGGAACCAGTCAATTTCAGGATGTTTCCATCGGGACCGCATAACATAGCGGAACTGATAGCCCTACACTGTCACGCTGGGACAAACCGTTTGAGCTCCCAGGTTCCCATAAGTAAGATCACTAACCTATCGCTGCAAGCGATATTATTGCTCATTGGGCGGATTACCGGTTCAACAGCCTTGCATCAGGCGTCCTACGCATAGATGAACTATGTTATCTAGTGCTTGAATGCATAAATTTTTGACTGAAGTACCACACTACTGGAGTGTATGAAGAGGCAATTGACAGATTGTCATTAGCGGACACAGAGGAACTTCGGGTTCGGGACTATTTTGTGTTCATTCTTTTTCGAGAGAGTTCCAAGCTTTAGTCCTCAGGAAGTGGTACGAGGACATCAGGCCTCTTTTCCTATTGTATGTAGATGGGCAGTATTACTTCCGCAACAGGGTGGTGGAAGGACCAACAAGTCCTTTGATGATGACTTTTTTGTATGGCTGTCCCGGCAGATCCCTATGATCGAGGATTACCCATATGCAAGGATGGACTTTTCGAGAGATCCTGAGATACCCGTGCCTCCTAGTGAGGAGTGAGGGGAGATGGGTAAGTCTCCACCTTTGTAGATTTTTTGTTGTATATGTAATTTTTATGTTGTTTTTGTTATATATATCATTTTTTTATATGCTAGAGTATTTGACGGATATACGTTTGTTGCATGCAGATGTGGGACCAATGCAACCTGTCGATTATGCACAGAACAAGCATCATCCTTGGCCAGGAGCCGCAGCTGCCACTGCCAGGGGACCAGCAGTAGCAGGATACCTACCAGCTGGGGAGGCTCAAAGGGTACTTAGACGAGTTGAGTGGAACTTTACTGCACTCACTCGCACAGTCCCGATGGCAGAGATTGAGGACCTGCCACCATCCATGCAGCCTCATGTAGTGGGGGCACCTCGGACATGGGTCCGATTGTTTAGGCATTTATCCCATGTTGTGGACCAGTATAATAGGGCCCATAGGCCCTTAACCTATTTATACTTTTTACGTGCCACGAGCACTACTTGTATATATTTTTTGAGGGCATAAGCCCTGTGACTCGTTCTTGGTCCTATTTTTGAGGCGCTTGCGTCCATCTATGTACTCTAGTTACTTTATGATATTATATATGGTATAATGATCTTTTGTGTCTTATGGATCACGTGTCCAAAAATGTATTTACATGCTTATGTCAATGTTCTTTCATATGTGTGCAAGATGCCAATCTAAAATTTGATTAGCTAGAGTATCTGTAATTTGGTTTAATCTCCTAGGAACATGAAAATATGTAATATAATCAAAGTTTCATTCTAAGAGACGTACCCTAAGGAATCATCGATGTAAGGTTGGATCATGAACCCGGTATACTCTATTTAACTGATACACAACCAGTTGAGCATTGAGATAGACCCGGAGATGAGAGATACCTAATGACAAGGCATCACGAAGCAACTCAATAACTGCACTATACTCGGCGACATATTTTGTGGTGTCACCTAAGCATATACCTCCGGAAGATAACAACTGGCCCTGAGGTGTAAAGATTACCCAAGCTGCGGAGGCAAGCCTCCGAGTGTGTCGAATAGCACCGTCTCCATACCCAACAAACACCTCGAAATCACTTGACATCTGCCATATTGATGAAAGATAACATCAATGACACATCCATAACATTTAAAAGAAACTAAAAAGTAATAGTACAAAGACTATACATATGTTACAAAAAGTTACCCACAGTGACCTTCCTATGAGTAATACTTCTTGAGGTAGAGCCCATTTCTAGGCTCCACCAAAGCATTCCCTTCAAAATCAACCAGATGATAAGCACCATTTTTTAATACCTCTTTTATGATGAAAGGTCCGAACCACATGGGTTTGAATTTTCCTGCCCCCAATGGGTCCTTATCTTGGTCATAGACCAAGACAAGGTTACCTTCAGAGAAAATCCGAGGACGAACAGGCCTATCATACTGACACTTGACCTTATGTTTGTGAGCCTCATTGTCCAGGGCCACATCACGACGTTGCTCATTGAGCTGCTCAAGGTATACTAACCATTCTTCAAGTGGGGAAGTGTCTGGAAATAATTGTACTACCAATTTTAAGGATGGGATCTGACATTCGATGGGCAACATTGCCTCTAGCCCGTAAACGAGTTGAAAAGGTGAGAAACCAGCTGCAGTCTTAACAGATGTTCGGTAAGCCTATAATGTCGAGTATAACATCAAAAGTCAATTTGACTTGGCTGAGTTGATAGTTCGATGTAGAATAGTCTTAAGAGTTTTGTTCATAGCTTCCACCTGCCCATTGGCTTGGGGGTAGTAGGGTGATGAATGCTCTTGCCATAACCCAAGATTTGATGTTAATTCGGTCATCATTTGGTTCTGAAAGTGACTACCATGGTTAGTAACAATCTCTCTCGGGACGCTGAACCTTACTATGATCTGGTTGAATAAAAAGAGAGTTGCAGTCTCTCCATCATCTTTAAATGGTGTAATAGCTTTGACCCACTTAGTGAAGTAGTCTATAGCTACAATGATATAGCAGTGCCCCCTTGATGAAGAGGGGTTGCAAGTAGTGTAATCAATCCCCCACCTTGTGAAGGGACCAACTGTGATGACAGGAAACATGGGAGCGGGATGTGCCCTCATCTTTCGAGATAAGATTTGGCATGGATGGCACTTCTTGACCGATTCTATACAATCTTTGATAAGATTCAGCCAGAAGTAACCTGCTCGTAGAATATTTTGGGTTGTTTCCAACCTAGAAAAATGACCGCCACAAGCTACGGTATGGAAATCATTAAGCACGATAACTACCTCCTCATGAGTGAGACATCAACGTAGGATGCAGTATACACCTCTTCGATACAACGTATCATCGAGTATGAGATAATTATTAGCCTGATGGCGTATACGTCAACCCTCATCATGAGATGCAGAAGTGGGGCACTTCAAAGTCTGGAGATAGATAAGTATATCTCCGTACCAGGGATCCAAAGATGTGATCAAAAACATATCTCCCCGGATAGGCGATTCTTCAGGCACAACGTCACCTGACTCAATCGGATGTTCTGAAATAAGCTTTCCAAAGATCAATGGCCTTTTGGAGTTTGTTGAAATGAATTCTAAGTCAAACTTCTAGAGGATGACCATCCATCTACTGATTTTTCCACCTATTACTCGTCATGTCAACATGTACTAAAATGGGTTCACGACAACAATGACGGTGGTCTTGCGAAACAGAATGTAATGACGGAACCATTGAACAGCATGAACTGCTGCTAATGCAATTTTTTTCGATATGAGAATAATTGAGTTCTAGTCCTATGAGGCCTCAGCTCAGGTAATAGATCACATATTATGAGAACAAGTCATCTTCCTGAACTAAAACCATGCCAATGGTTGACTCTGCAGCAGCCAGATATAATAAGAAATCTTTGTTATATTTAGGTGGTCGTAGCATAGGGGCAGTTGTGAGGGCATGTTTTAATGCGTTGAAAGAGTGTTGAGCGGCATCATCCCAGTAAAAAGGAACATCTTTCTTTAGTAAGCGCATAAAGCCCTTGGTGATTTTGTCATATTTGGCTATGAATCGTCGTAAAAAGTTTTCCTTGCCTTGTAGACTCTGAAGTTGAAGGATTGTGCGTGGGTAGGGAAACTGGATTATTGCCTCCACCTTGAGAGGATCGACCATGATCCCTGTTGTTGATATGATGAAACCTAACAAGCGTCCTGACGTTACACAGAAGCTACACTTGTTTGGATTCAAGCGAATCTGAAAGTAGCGACAGTGTTTGAAGATAAGTCTAAGGTGTGTGGGATGATCTGTTCTCTTGTGAGATCATGATGCTAAATCATTTAGATAGGCCTCGACTATATGCTTGAGATCATGAAAATAAAAAGACATGGCCCGTTGGAATGTGGCTCCAGCATTTTTAAGACCAAAAGGCATCTTATAATATGCGAATGTACCCCAAGGACAAATGAATGCCATTTTGTGTTGGTCTTTGGGTTTGATTTGGATTTGATTATATCCTGAAAAGCTATCCATGAAAGAAAAGGCTTCGCAACCAGAACATTCATTAATTATCTGGTCAATGAATGGTGTTGGAAAATTATCTTTGGGACATGCCTTGTTCAAATCACAGAAGTTGATACATACATGAATCATGCCTTGCTTTTTATTAACCAACACAGGATTTGACACCCATTGAGTTAGATAGATAAAACCTGCCTTTAGAAATTTCTCTACCTCAATCTTGATGGCTTCTACTTTCTTAGGATTAACTGGATGAAGCTTCTGTCAAACAGGCTAGGCATCAGGATATGTTATGATTTCATGGTCAACTATTTTTGGATCGATATCTGGCATTTCCTCATAAGACCAGGCAAAAACGTCATGGAATTCTTTGAAAAGATCCGTGTAGATTTGAATCTCTTCGGGGGAGCAATCCACTCCGACGAATATGTTCTCCATGACGCCAGGGTTTTGGGAGATGTTGATTGGTATAGTTTCAGCGATAGTTTCCATATTTCCCTCAGCATAAATTTCATGTGTAGCTAAGAGATTAATAGGACACGACTGATCTCCCGTCATGGTCACGGTGAATTATCCTACTTCGATTCGGCTTAACTCTAGGATAAAATATGATCTGTGATGAAGATATTCCCAAGGTTTGTCCGAACTAGTCATTGCTTCGATTACTGCTTCGTCAGAAGGTAAGACTAAGTCTAATAAATCGATGTTAGCGAGAGAACCCTGAGCCCAAATAGGCTCTAGAAGTGGATCTGACTCCTGTGCAGGAGTCGGATTAGGGTTAGCTAAAGCTTGCTGGACTAAAGAGTACGTTACTTCAACAGCAGACAAGGGCATGGACCTGCCTAGGTGCCCTGTCTCATCCATCGTGGCTGATGGGGAAGGAAGTATCCATGGATCCTCGAAGTAAGTCATTTGGAATGATGAAACTTGAAAAATCTCAACCTTATGGTGATTGGATATAAATTTGATGTCATTGTGAGGGGGTGGGTAATCGAAGGTACCCATCAAGGATGGGCACAAACCAACTCCTACGTTAACGACACCTGGTTGAGGATTATCAGTCATCCGAACCGTGGATGCCCCCAAAGCAGGGTCGAGTATGGATAAAGACAATTGATCCATGGTCACTATCTGACCCTCATGTGGAAACAAAAAGGCCTAGAAAACTATAGCAACCACATCTTGCATAGCATAATTCCAACTCCTTCCTAACAAGAGGTTATAGTCAAGGGGAGCATCGACTACCTCTACTTTGACACACACGGTCTTCCCTCCTAACTACATGGGGAAAGAAGGAACGATGCCATGTGGTCGGAATGAATGACCATCAAAAGCAGTGAGGAGATTAGGTGATGGAGACAAAATGGGCTGGCCAATGGCCTTCCAACATGCCAATGACATAACGCATGTCGAGGCTCCCTCATCGACCACCGTGCGGAAGATATTCTAAGTAAAAGTTTTCATGGGATAAGCCACTACTATCTGAAACGCTACGTGGTAAGGCATACGGGATTTTAAGTCAGTTGTATCTAATATGATGGTACTCAGATTACAAGTCTCAGTAGAGCCCAAAGCAGTTAACAAGGCTTTCCTCTGAGAAGGGCAGCTTTGGAGGACCTCCAAAGCAGACATCACACAAGGGGTTTGTGATAAATCTTCCACCATAGAGTAGTTATGGGTGGCCCTTGTGTTTGGGTTATGAGAAGATTTTTTAAATGCACCTTTTGGGATGCATGTCATTGTTTCTCCCAACGTCTTCTCAATCTGTAGAGGAAGAGATGGGAGGTTAGCTTCTTTACCCTTCTCAGAAGTGCTTGGTTTACTATAATCGTGCGCTCTAGTCAATATAAAAGCATCACCCCTAACCATATATACGTTCATGAATGCAGATTTGTTCGAAGGCGAAGAGGGTTCTTGGTTTCCCCCTTCTGTGCTTGCAGAGGCTTGAGTTAGATTTTGCCCATGTTGAAATGGATTAGTCAACACCACCTGTTGTTGTTGCGTGACAAATTTTTGGGCCTCTGCAAGTTGAGGACATAGATGGGTTGGGTGGTCTTCCACACACAAGTTGCATGGATACCTCACCTTTCATTTTTCATTGTTTTCCCTACCAGCATTATTGGT
>JASDQU011377861.1:11575-26474 GCA_032191745.1 Picea mariana | reverse complement strand
CAAGTGAGGGTGTCTATATCCATTTTCCCTCCGGCTCCTAAAACTATCTAATCTAAGAATTCAAAGCTACCTACTTACATTAACTAGCATAAATGCCTCTT
Organism: Picea mariana; assembly: GCA_032191745.1. Classification (NCBI taxonomy): domain Eukaryota; kingdom Viridiplantae; phylum Streptophyta; class Pinopsida; order Pinales; family Pinaceae; genus Picea; species Picea mariana. The sequence continues at coordinate 26,373 of JASDQU011377861.1, read as the reverse complement.
AGTCCTTCAGACGAGAGTGGGTCGCTCAAAGTCTGATTACAATCTTCAAGTACACCCTTTCTTAATTGTTTCATTTACGTTTGGCGCATCCAACGTCAAAACATTCAAACAATTCATCATGTGCCCAAATGTATTGGCTTGTCCAATGCTCGCTTGTTGTTGGTGATGCTCCTGCATCAGGTAGGATATTCAGGGTTTCTACAGACAATGGTTTTCCATGTGCTATAGCTCTCTGATATACGTTCAAGGTCCAACAGTATTACTCGACCCAATATCTCAAGGCACCAACTAAGGTGACTAGACTGTGCCCTTAGCCATACATACTACCCGACTACCTAGGTAATAGAGAGTATCTTCCTGAGTGTTGTTATCAGTGGCACTATAGTAGTAAAGTTGTCGATTAGTTTATCTATGGAGGGATTCAAGAGATCTAGGTCGATTCGTATACAGGTATTGTCTAATGCACTACCACTCGAAGGGGTACCAATAGGGTCTACAAGGGTGGCCAACAGTTGTGCTCTTAGGTACCACTTGTATTTCCTACATGTATGACTCCCTGAACGTGGGTTTATGCGCGTAACAATAGATCTATGTATATCTAAGATGCCAGAATACATCTCTACCCTGAAAAAAATTAACCCACAATTTTCTGTCGAGGAAGGTGCTCTGATACCACTTGTAGTATTCCAGATATAAAATAATATGTTGAACATAAATATTTTAACTAGAAATGGTAGAGAAGCAATGATATAATCAAAACAATATAAGAATAACACCAGAAAGAGAACTTTGATTACTGATAACAATGTTCACTTGCCTCTTCGAGGGGCCAACCTCCAACAAAGAAGAGATCTATTACAATAATATCCAAGACAATATTCTTCATACCCTCTACTTCTATTTATACTCTAGCTATCCAAAAGAACAATCTAGAGGAAGATCCTTCTAGAAGCGAAAGCTTCTATTAGGTCTTCTTACATTTGACTTATTCTTCCTTATTTCTAGGCCTTATTAATATTAGTGTTTATTACATGGAATTATATTATTCTACCTACGTGAGGGGTTACGGAGGTTAGGTCCCTAACATGGACCTACCCATAAATGATACGTGACATAAATTTGGACCTACCCATGAATGAAATGGATGATGATTGGACGATGACATGGGTGAGGCATGGATATTGATTAGACGATGATTGGGTAAGTGGACCATCCAAATTTATACTAAGTCATGATTTTCCTAAGTCTCGACCTCCATAGTCTCCTTTTGTTCCACATGAAATACATGGGAATATTTTACATTATAAACACTACATTATCAATTAGCACCCTACATTATCACTAATTCATGTGGGATTTTAACAAGGTGAATTTTGATCAAGGGCCCAAAGCGACCCATAAGATTGATGGACGATCGCTGAGTCTCCCACTTCCCGAACTCGTATCTTGAGTTCCTGACCTCCTTTTTCARAAAATGAGATCTCGTTCGAAATTTAATTCGATGAGGAACACGATGGAACAAGTTTTAAGAGCTAAAGTTGGCCATAACTCCTCCAAAAATTAAAATATTAGTCGACTATGTTTCAAGACTTGTTCGAAAATGATTTTTGGTAACTCAACTTCRCGAGTTCATATATTGAAATACATACCACCAAATTGCACTCAAGAGGACTCCTTGGAGATATAAAATGATGAATATTAATTATAGAATGGTTTCCAAGTCTAGTATTTCAAATATCTTACTCAGAAAATTAAAACACATTCCACTTTTAAAAAAGACAGTCAATTAAAAAATTTCAAAATAAAAGTTTATTAAAAACTTTTATTAAGGACGAAATCGGCCCCACTTAAAGGCACAAATTTTAATGACATAAATTTATTAATGAGATTTCAATGAAGAATTAATTAAATTGGTTATTCAAAGAAGGAATCACGTGGAAAATTCTAGAAAGAGAAAACCCTAACTACTTAAAGAAAGTTTTGAGAGAAGATTTAAAATGCAAGAATTAGAGATCGTCAAGAGATTGGAAGTTAGAGGATTTTTACACCGATGAAGATTCTGCAAGAAGAAAATCTCTATCTTTCCAAGATTCTATGAATTGGCCTGCTAAAAAATTTATGTCTACATTTTCTTCTTCTCTACTTATTTCCATCAAATCTTTCATGTGTTGTGGGAAAAACATGAATATTTGGATCTAAGAAATTCTTTTTCTAAAGTCTTAAGTCATCTTGTAATATTTTAGGTCTACAGGAACAATATCCCTCCTTGTAAAAAGACAAGTTCTAGTTCATTCAATTTTTTAGTTGTCATTGAGATTTTGTAGAGTTTGTTTCAACCCTATTGTTTATGAAATTATTAAACTTGTCATATTTGTGACATTGTTATAAATTTCTTCCAAAAAGAACTACTTTGAGGCATTAATGATTTCTCGGGATTTGAGTTGAAAGAATGTGATTTTAAATGTATCAAACCTATCAAAATATTTCTTGAGTTCTAAAGAAATACTCATTTAAATTTCTTTGAAGACCTGTACATTTCTATTTTTTCATCTTCCAAAAGTCATAGCAGATTCCATGTTCAATTTGTTTTATAAGAAAGGAAAAATTTATGTTGAAAGGATACTCCAAAACCTTGTGGATACAAATCTCTGTTGACACACTTTATCCTTTCTTCCTTCAAATGATATGGTGTATATTTGTATGATTTTATATAAGGGTTGTACATTTGTATATACAAATCTTTGTTGGGAGACCTTTCGTGGTTTTCTTTTTAGCATTCACCCTTTGTATTTATTGTAGAATTATATAAAGAATCTTTCAACATTTCAACAAAATAGGAGTATCACCTATAGAAAACGCAGGGGGATTCATATCCTCATGAGGTTGTTGTTTTTATCTTGACCAATCAAAATGTAATACCTCCAAATAAATTAATTAGTATGTTAAATAATTTACTTAAGTGGAAAATTCAAAATTGTGATTTGTAGGGAAAAAGTCACTGTTATTAGTTTAATTACTGGGCAAGATAGTGACTTGCCAAGTGTCCTTAATTTTTGGATAGATGTAAGAGATAAGATTTTTATTTAAATTTATGAAGGAGACAAAAGGGAGAACCAAGTTAAAAGAGATGATCATGAATCGATGAGTGGGGAACAAGTTGGAGCTAACCCTAAGCATAAAAGGACATGTGTTAGAACTCAATTTTGGTGATTGTGACACCCTGAAAATCAAGGATTTCCAAAGATGTGAATTTCCCAAGGAGGGAAAGGAGCTAGAGGAAAAACTAAGACCCAGGAAAGAAAAGATAAATACACATATGTGAGGAGGCAGGGCGTTGTTGAGCATGTGAGGAATAATTGAAATGATGTGAAAGGAAAAACAAGTAATGTTGTGATATCTACTGTGAAACTAGATAGTTGTTGTGTGAGCAATGAAGTGTTAGGAAATAGAAGAAGACACAAAAATTGTTGGAACATGAGGCTCTTTCGCCCTTATGGATTCATGATCAAGATTGGGGGTGATTGGATCAAATGATTTGGCCGATCCATTCTACGACTGGGAGGAACTTAGCAACTCCTTCAGTTTTCCCAGGTTTTCTTTAAAATTATTCTTATGACTGATTTTAATGCTATTAGTAGAATTATTAAGTGTTAATTTTTATGATTACAGATGTAATTCCTATGATAGCTCTCTTTAAATAAATTTAGAATCATGAACAAGTGAGATCATATTTTTGAGTAGATAAATATACTCATATTTATATAGTTTGGTTATGGATCAAACTATTTATTTAGTTATACATTATTCCGAAGGAATGCAGTGTTACTTACAGAAATATCATTGAAATATTCTCCTAGGGTCAGATTCAGATAACTGGTATAAAATTTACCATACAAAATTTCGTTTCTCATTCATTGATTTTACAAATCTGAAATTCACATACACAGTAATATGAAAGGTAAATGGATATCTTTTATTAAATATAATTATACAAGTTACATCCGAATAAGTAAAAGTAAATAAGACAGAAGTATCATCATTATCCTCCAAACTTTGGACTAACAAAGGAACCTGCGTACCTTTCCTATCATATATTTTCGCATACCCAGGAGTAAGGATGTATAACCTGGAAAATGATTAGACAAAAGGGGTTAGTCAAAGTTTATATCAAATTTAAACAATAAAACAAATTAATGTTAACCGAATAGAGAAATAGTTAGACATGTATGTAAAGGATCGTTGTGATTGTGCATTCCCGACTTGAAACCAATTCTGCAGAAGAGAGTTGTGGGTTTTAACATCAGTTTGATGGTTTCCTCACAAAAAGAGAGGCCCATAATTAGTCATTGTATCCATGAGGATTGCATATATCAAAACAAAAGAGATATTTTCTTACTAGAACTGAACAAAAGAAATTTATATTAATGAGAAAACATTGGTTTACACCACAATCAGAATAGTAACCAGTATTATTATTATCCTATAAAACTATGCAGGAGATAAATCGTTAGTAAAGGAACAAGACAAATCAAACCATATTGGATATGTGACAATTGAAACAATAGGATTGTATTCCTCATATGAGTCTTCTATAGAATAAATAAAATGTCTACAAGTAATTTAACCAAGAATTAATGTCTTGTGTGGATAGTTTGTTGGAAGATTGATTGTTGTCATTGATGTCAACCCTAGTCATTGGTTGTAATCATTGATTTCAACCCTAGCCATTGGTTTTCGGACCCCACAGCTGATCGAAGTAGATAGACATGAAGGAAATTACACATGCAAATACAACACCCATGGATGGATAATATAAGTCATTATGTTTCCGGTGGTATGTGGCATGTCACGTGGATCCTCGTGATTAAGGAGAAATGAATTTTTGAAGATGACAATGTGAATTGAAGCAGAAACTACATATCGGCCCTAATGTTAAAAGGAAGTGACATAAAGGGTATAAATACATATCATTATACATTCATTTTATACACACACAAGTTTTTTAATGAACAAGGAGATATAAGTCGAATTTCAGAGGAAATATGAAGTAAAGAAAGCCGAATTTCAAGAGAGGATGAAGTATTTTGGTGATGTGTTTTAAGGTATGTATTTACAGGTCATCTTACCATTTTCGCTATAAATTTGTTTCTAGAATGATTCAGATGGTGAAACTTGGAGGCTATTGAGAAGACATATCTAGTACCTGTGGTAAAAATTTCATTTCTTTGTTCGCTATAATTTTGGAGATACACTCTGTGGAAGATATGGCTTTTGACTAGTCACGAAGCTAGTCATAAACAGGTGTTCCGGGTAAAACAGTCATAACGTCTTCAAAGAGAATCCAAATAAAGTGAGACCAATTTCATTAGAAATATTACAGGTTGTAGTTTCTTGTGTACTAATTTCAAAATCTTATGTTAAATATTGAGCGCGGGGCAGGCTATACAAGTTCGTTTTCCTGAATAAACGAGAATTGAATAAGGTCTACCATTTTCCCTATAACTCATTTTCTGGGAAGATTCAAGGAGTGAAACTTGGAGGAGTTTTAGAGAATACATTGAGTAATATTATCTACAAGATCAGAGTATTCCAAGAAGTGAAGAATTTCATAAGTTGAAGAAGTCTCAAGAAGCATTATCAGGTTTTATGTGATGGTTGGTTGATGGTGAAAATTTAATGTAAAGTTTTATTATCTCTCATATATTCTTGGGTGGAAGGAAGAGGCAAGGATGGAGAGGTAAACCCTCTCTTGATATTGGAGGATTGTATCTTCATTTTGGAGGTTTATCCCTCCCTTTATATTTGGAATTTGTAGCTTCCCTTGAACAATAAATATTGATTATTTCTCATATATTGTGCATGGTGTGTTGTGGTGTATTGGTGTAACTCTTCTACTATTGTTCATTGCTCATTGGATATAATTTAATATATAATTTGGTTGAAGTATAAGTTGAAAAAGTTTTAAAATTTTACTTGATATCGATTCACCCCCTTCTCAGTATCAACAATTGGTATCAAAGTGGGTTACCTTCAGTACAATTTAACCACTGGAAGGAAGACCCTAAGAAGAAATGGAAGACAACATTATAAATGGGATTCCACCATTTGATGGAAGCAATTTTGAATATTGGAGTAATAGAATGAAAACTTACTTGAAATCTCTTGGGGAAGATGTTTGGTTCTCAGTTTCTTCAGGATACAATGCTTTGAAAAAACCAAATACTACATCTCAGAAGGAAGCAAGAAGGAACAACAAATTGGGAATAGATACCATCCTGAATGAATTGACAGATTCAGTTAAATATAAGGTGGGATCATGTGCATCAGAAAAAGAGCTTTGAGACAAGTTACAAGACCTTTATGTAAAAGAAGAAGAAGAAGAAGTTGAAGCAAATTACAACATCTCAGATTTCAAAGAAGCAAATAGAGGTGAGTTATTTTTCTTTAATTGTGAAGGAGTAGGACATGTTGAATTTGAATGTCCTTATCCAAGGATTGAAAGAGATTATACTAAAGAAGAAAAGTCCAATGAAGAAGAAGAAATCATGAAGCAGAAATGATTCAACAAGAAGATGAGAATTTTAAAAAATTGAATCATGTTGAGATTAAAAATAGCAAGCTCAAAAACACGCATAGAAAACTAAGAAGTGAATTGGATAGTTATGAACAGACAATTGAAATCTTGAAGAAACAATTATAATACTTTGATAAAATAAGAGAAGAAACCATTTCCTTGAAAACTCTACTCGAAGAATCAAGAAGAATTGGAGAAGTAAGGAATGTCCAAATGATGAAGAAAGAAGAAAATTGTGAAAATCTTGAACAAGGAGTTGTCGCATTGAGGAAGAGTTTAAGAAACTCTCAAGTGTCTAAAGACTTAACGCATCTTGGATGCATGGGTGAAACTTCATACAAAGAATATGAAAATACCAACAAGAAGGTTGAAGAAATCTTTACACAGACAATTGATGAGAAGTGGACTAAGATACCAGAAAGAAGGAATGATTACAAAAGAAATGAATATCCAAGAAGACCTCCTACCTTCAGGAATAAAAAAATCTTCAATAACTATGAAGAAAACTATAGAAGAGTAGATCATGAACCCAGATGGACTACATCACAAAGAAGGTCACTTACTCCCAGGTATCAAAATTTCTTTCTTAGTCATTGTTATACTACAAATATTTTGGACATAAGGCAATTAATTGCAGAATCAATGAAAGGAACAACTATGCAAGAAACATGAATGGTGTAAATAGAATATATGGAAACAATCGTGGATTTTTCAAGAGAAGTTATAATTAATTTTCCCCATTGATGGACAAAAATATTGTATGCTACAAATGTAATTATCTTGGTCACAAAGCACGAGATTGCAAATATATGAATGAAGATGCTCCTATACAAAATGTCCCTATGCTAACCACAGTTTGGAGAAGGAAAGAGATTCCAAACAATGAATATTGTCTAATAGCATTGAGCGTTGAAGAATGTAAAAAACAAGATGAATGGTACATAGGCAGTGGATGTTCTTCACACATGACCGGGGATCAAGACAAATTCATCTGCTTGAAGAGAAAGGATGGCAATGTTGCATTTGGAGATGACTCATCTGCCAAAATACTTGGAAAAGGTGTAGTAGATCTTGGAAGCAAAAATGTAAAAGCAAATAATGTCCTATTGGTTGAAAACTTGAAGCATGATATACTCAGTGTTAGTAAAATGTGTGATCGAGGTTATACTCTCACGTTTAACTCACAAAGATGAAAAATCAAAGAAGAAGGTTCAGGAAGATTGGTTGCAACTACAACAAGAAGACCAAGTAACATACACGTCCTAGATCAACGAAAAATCTCCAAGGAAGAAAGAGACCGTAAAAATGAATTTTTATTAAGTGCTATATGTTCAGGGGGAGTAGCCACAAAGAAGAGAGTTACATTTTTCTTTTAAACTTAGGTGGATCAACCCCACCCTTTTCCATTGATGTCAAAGGGGGAGAGAAACCATGAGCATGAGGACAGGGGGAGCATGAGTGTTTCCATCAATGAAAAAGGGGGAGATTGTTGGAAGATTGGTTGTTGTCATTGATGTAACATCCCTGACCACTGACAGGATGGATAATGTTCCACAAACACCCTTAACTTAGCATTTATTGCTCTGATACCAAACTGTAGCGTACCCAGCCATCCACAGACCGGGCAACACAACTGTGTGGAACATCCACATATATATATATATATAACATGCATTTTAATCAAAATAAAACACATAACACAGAGTTATTGTTACCATTTGAATTCAAACAAGATTAACGGTAAATCCACATGCAACAGAACACATGATACGTTTACCAGTAGCACAAACATGCATAACATACATAATTAGGCACATAAATGATACTTATCTTTTAGCTGGAGTAAATCCACCAACTACGTGCAGACATTCCACAAACCTCCCAGCCAAGACCACATTGTTCATCACGCTCAGCAGTGGGTCACCCCCGAGCTAGGACTAAGCTCCACCCAGGGCAAGGAAATCCCATACTAGGATGAGGTTACAGAAAACTGCACAGTGCAACTGGAATGATTCTCTCCAAGAGCCTTCTTACGCCCACTACTCATGGACTCTCATTCCCCACATTCTTGTTCCACCCTGGGAATATGCACCTTCATTGTTCTACAGTCCATCGGCTGCTCCACTTCCCCTCTCAGGGTCTTAGCAACATGCCGAATCAGGAATTCTCAGAGCTCCGTAGCTAGTGTTGGACTCTCTTTAGGAGAAAACCACTTCCCACCAAACTTCTCACCTAGAGAGAGTTGTTCACATGCCTGACAACCTGCCTCTTACCCCACGGGTCTCACAACCTACTTCTTCAACCACTTTTGACTCTTTTCCAGTAAGGTACGGGTGACAGCAACAGAAACAAAGAAAACAGTTATGAACACCCAAAATGGTAATAGTCTAACACTAAAACATATCAAGGCTCAGGCGGTTACAGGAGGCGTCGGACTTCTCAGGAAGGCAACACAGGACAACTTCACAGTTTCTATTTTCAGAGATGCGTGAGGGTATGCAGAAGTCGATCGTAGAGCTCCACGGAATTCACCAATGATGGGGAATGGTAAGCAAAGCCCCAACATAGCTTGACTCTTTGGTTTTAATTGCATGCGCCCAGGTCGACCACTGTCTTCCTGGATATGCATGCACTCCACTTAGCATACATTCATTTTCCAGGAACTTAGGACAACATTGATCAATTGTCCACCTTAGCCTTTAGGAAATAATAATAAATTATTATGCCCTTTAGAGGTAATCCCCCTAGCTTAGCCCCTATGCCCACACACTTAGCCTCCTCCCTTACCCAACCTTGTGGAAGCTTAGTCCACCATCACTCTTTCTTTGTGGTCAGTCTGTTCACAGTGATGTTTATATTTTATTAATGATCTGCATAATTACATATACAAAATCAGGCTCCTGGCCTTTAACACCTAGGCTCTTCGGCCTAGTAAACACATAAGCCCACCATCTTATCAACACTCAACTCACCAGCCTACAAAATATGTTTACAATTCATAAATACAATTGGGCTCGTCCTTGGGGATATTACAATTGATGTCAACCCTAGTCATTGGTTGTAGTCATTGATGTCAACCCTAGCCATTGGCTTTCAGACCCCACAATTGATCACATGCAAATAGATATGTATGAAGGAAATTACACATGCAAATACAACACCCATGGATGGATAGTATAAGTCACATCGTTTCCGGTGGTATGTGGCACGCCACCTGGATCCTCACGATTGAGGAGATATGATTTTTTTAAGATGACAATGTGAATTGAAGCAAAAACTACATGTCGACCCTAATGTTAAAAGGAAGCGACATAAAGGGTATAAATACATATCATTATACATTCATTTTATACACACAAAAGTTTTTTAATGAAAAAGGAGATATAAGTCGAATTTCAGAGGAAATATAAAGTAAAGAAGGTCGAATTTCAAGGGAGGATGAAGTCTTTTGGTGATGTGTTCTAAGGTATATTATTTACAGGTCATCTTACCATTTTTTCTATAACTTTGTTTCTAAAATGATTCTGATGGTAAAATTTGGAGGCTATTAAGAAGACTATCTAGGGACCTGTGGTAAAAATTTCATCTCTTTATTCGCTATAATTTTGGAGATACACTCTATGGAAGATAGGGTTTTTGACTAGTCCTGAAGCTAGTCATAAATAGGTGTTCTGGGTAAAACAGTCATAACGTATTCATAGAGAATCCAAATGAAGTGAGACCAATTGCATTAGAAAGAGTACGGGCTTTAGTTTATTTTGTACGAATCTCAGAATCTTATGTTAAATATTGAGCGCGGGGCATTCTGTACAAGTTCGCTCTCCTTAATAAACGAGAATTGAATAAGGTCTATCATTTTCTCTATAACTCCTTTTCTAGGAGGATTCAAGTAGTGAAACATGGAGGATTTTCAAAGAATACATTGAGCAATAATATCTATAGGATCAGAGTATTCCAAGAAGTGAATAATTGCATAAGTTGAAGAAATCTTATGAAGCATTATCAGGTTCTATGTGATGGTTGATGATGATAATTTAATGTAAATTTTTATTATCTCTCATATATTCTTGGGTGGAAGAAAGGGGAAAGGATGGAGAGATCAACCCTCTCTTGATATTGGAGGATTGTATCTTCCTTTTTGAGGTTTATCCCTCCTTTTATATTTGAAAGTTGTAGCTTCCCTTCGAAGTCATTAAAAGTAGAATTGTAACCGTTGTTAGGAAATTTTATAAGTCAAATGAATGAAGGTATGAGGATTAACTAGGGCCAAATAAACCGTAACTTTCACAAGTCACAAGTATAGGAGAGTTTAGTGGTTTATATATAACCGTTGAGTCAACAATGATTATAGCATATTATTTAGACTATCGTAAGAATAATAACAGAGACAAACGATAATTATTCTTCCATATCTTCAATGGAACATTACAGGCAATCGATGAAAGTTCATAAGCTTATTTTAGACTTGAAACTCCTCGGTCGAACCAGACCAGGTAAGGAACATCGGTCTTATGACCAAGGTTCAAGAAAGTAAACCATCCGAGAATTGGATTTAAGCAAACCAATATTATGGTAAATATAACTCTAACTTCAGTCAAGCCATAATGATGACTCATGATGGATCAATAAATATTATGCCATCCCAGTAACTAAAAAATCTTTGAAATATTTAAAGAGTTACTGCACTTACCTCCTTCGTCGACCTAAACATTGGAAACGTAACCAGGAATGAGTGAAAACGTCGGGTGTTGAGATTTTATACTAGACCTACTATAGCAGGCATAAAATTTCAACTCAGAGCATAAAATGAAGGTCMCCTCCGGAACTCTACGAGAGAAAGTTAATTCCACAGACAGAAATTGTAGACCAAGCAAGAGACAKATTCTCAACCCATAGACCAAGGAAAATGATCTCAGAGCAATGTAAAAACTCTCACAGAGAAGGGAAAAAGAAATACCCAATATTGTGTGAAGGTAAGTGAATGAAACTGGTTTTTTGTGGGCAAGAGACTTCCCATAAACTTAATGACAGTAATAAACTTAATGCATAGGGTACTTTGACATGTGATTCAGTCTACCTGTCACTCTAGCAATAGACTTTGCACACAAGGCCAACGAACTGAGAAGCCCAAACCTGGGTATGATGTGTCTCTTCCTGTACATACATTAAATGCATAACCAGTACCATACGACATAGTAGGTGGATGTCATGTAGTGGAAGGAGAGAATTCAATGTAATTTTTTATTATACTTTAAACATGGTAGAGTTTTAATACATACCAAAGCTCGAATTTCGTTAAACACCTTAGGAATTCTTCACATCACGTTATCTCCATTAGGAAAACTATATATATGTGTGTTACTTATGATTATGAGGTCCATATATGTTACTTGTGATTAAGAGGTAAATTGAATATTGGTTCCTAGGAATTTTTGGGTCTCAAAGTTTACAAGATGAATATCAAGAAGGTGATCATTTAAGTATTGACGACAAAAGTGTCGCAAATAAAATTAGTTAGGAAGCTAGGTAATTTCATTGGAAATTTTATATATTCTCTTGGATATGACTGGTACCAATAACAAACAATTATTTGATTTAATATAAGCAATATTTTTTTAATGTTTTTTATTTATTTATTGGTGAAATTTTGATTATGTTACATAGGGTATCAGAGCACGGGTTGACAACACTATACTTTTATGGGCATCATAAGAACTCTAAATAATAACTAGGTTGTGATTTTCATGCTTCTAATGAAAGAAACCACTGTTAATTATTAAGTGTCATGGTTATCGTCCATGTGAACATACATGTCTACCTAGAAAGAAGAAGAAATTAACCATGAAGGAAATGTCAACCAACAAAATCTTGAACAGAAAAGTTAGAGTAGTTCAACCACACAAGTGATGGAAAATATGAGAAGTCTCATAGTGGAAATTCGGACTTTTAAGGTTGATAATGAAAAAATTAAGAGAATTCAAAAAGAACAACAAGAATTGAATGATATAATGTTGCGGAATATAGTTGAGAAATGTAAATCAAAGAAAACATATTTGGATGAAGGAAACAATAAATTATCTTCTGAAAACTCAAGCATGGAATATAAATCATTCAATCGATTATCAACCAATACTCAACCAAGAGTAGAACAATAAACACCTTCTACTAAGAAAAGGAAACAACCAGATCACTTGGAAGGTGAATTCAGAAAGATAAAACCCTCCACTTTTGATGAAGAAGCTACTGGATATTAAGAAATAATTCCAAATCTATAACTACTATAGTAAGGTGAAGGTTAGAATGGCCATTTATAATTTAAAAGAAAAGGATAGTATCTAATGGCAGGACTCAAAACTAGCCAAAGGATTGAAAGAGAAAAGAATGGAATGGTCATAATTTAAGAATTATTTCAAGAAACAGTACCTATCGAAAAGTTATTATGAAAGAAAGACTAAGGAATTTTATGAATGGCGGCTAGCAAAAATGTCTATGGATGACCTAATTAATAAGTTTTTAGATTTGTTGAGATTTGTACCTTATACTAAGGAAGATAAAGTAAAAATTCAGAGATTCTTAAGTTGTCTACCACAATATTATAAAGAAATAATTGAATTCGACAATCCTAAAACATTGAATGAGGTCTTTAGGAAAGCCATAATGTGTTATGAGAAGTATAAACATAGATCTGGAACTCCTAAAGCATGGAAAGATAGAAAACAAGATAAATTGAATCAACGAAAGAAAGGTTTCAAACCAACTCCTTACCATAACATGTCTGAGGGGTTCCAAAGGAATGACTATTCATCTAACACACAACAAACTCAAGGAGGGATGTAACATCCCAATTTTAACCCTTATGAACTATAATGTATTATGTAATTGTGACTTAGGCTAGTGAGCCGGTAAAGTTGAAAAAGGGCCAGAGTTCCTAGGAAATGTAATACTTCATATGCATTAATAAAATACATCGTTGGTTGCAAGATGGATAAGGAAAAAAGAGATAGGGGTCTATGATTCCACAAGAGAGGGGGCTTGAGGGGCTAAGTCTTTTTTATTAATATTTTAATTACCCATAATTGATTTTATGGAGAAAATGGGTTACATGAGATTTTTGGGAGGGAGGCCATGTGGCTCTTGTATTCATGTAATTATTTAAACATCCCTTGGGGGTTGTTTTGGGTTTGTTCTTCCCATGGTTTGTCTTCTTCCCCTTGTTCTATTTTTCTTCTTTCCTCTTCACTCCCTCTTGCTAGTTCATGTGCTCTTGGGATGAGCATGGGAAATGAATGGCAGGAAGATGAGAGCCATTGATAAATSGCTATTATAATTTACTAATCATTCTAGGAGGGAATGGATGCTCGTGTGCATGAGATTGATGGTAGTTCAGATAAAACTATCCACAACTAAGAATCCTTAGAGTTTCCAGTAGGGATATTTCCTAACTAGTAGCACTAGAGCCCTRGAGAGAAATGGAACAACCTTAGGGACTGCATGGCAGAGAAAGGTGTTCATTTCTTTGGGTTGTGCGGGCTAAGGGGGAAAGAGAGATGGAATTTTGGACTTGCTGTGAGGTTGGGAAATTTGAGAGATATTTAGCCAACTATTRTGTGTTTATACTTGGCCTAGGTCCCATCTTTGTGGATTCATAGCCCTGGCTCGAGGGTGACCTACTGTTAAGAGTAAAGGAACACCGATTTCTATGGATGGGAGGAATGTCCTTGTTGCAGCCAATTGGTGAATGTTTACTTGCAAAGATAAGTGCTTTCTTTGTTTTCTCTGTAATGTTTATTTTTGTTGTGTATTTAATTATCTCTTAGATATGTATTTTTAATGTGCATGTCTTCTGGTTATTTGTTATGCATGGCACAATGTTTACTACTTTGTGTTATAGCAAGTATCTTGTCTTATGCATGTGATTTACATGCCTCTTTTATTAATGAGAAGTCTTTTGGATTTGAGATAAGTTCAAATAAATGAGACTTTGGACTGCAACGTGCCCTGCCTGCTGGTGGTTGGGTGTGTTGCAGCCTATTTAAGTAGCATAGCCTGGCCTATGGGTGGTTGGGTATATTACAGATTGGTATCAGAGCTACAAGTTGAAACACCAAGCCGGAATGGGCCGGATCCATTAGACAAGATATTCTGGTTGATATTGAGTTAGGACATTGAAGTCGTGAAGCTTAGGAGGAATGGAGTTGTGGATTTTGTGCAGAAGCTAGAATGT
>JASDQU011377859.1:2318-20121 GCA_032191745.1 Picea mariana | reverse complement strand
ACTCGCTAGAATGGTGGCAACTTATCTCTGAGAAGAGATGTGACGGCTACTCGCATCCATGAGAAGATGATTATTACAATGAGGCTCTAAGGGCCTTTTTAAAATAATTAAAATCCAAAACTCTAACCCCGGAAGATGAAAAGCCAAAAGGTTTGTGGGCCCCGATGGGGGTAGTTGACACATCAACTTCCCAGGGGCGTAACTTTTGCATACGATCTCCGTTTGGGGTGATCAATAGCTCGTTGGAAAGATCTATCTAAGAACTACAACTTTTGAGTGAGAAACATGATATATGATCCATGTTGCGCCCCGTTTCTCAAAAAACAACGTTTAGGGCCTCAAAATGGCCCCAGAAGTTAAAAACTGCTAAAAATAGTAAATTACCAAATTGCCAGAAACATGTTTTGGGCCAGTTGGAGAAGGTGGGTGGTCACCGATATCCACCTGGATAAAAATTATGAAAAATGTTAAGTATGAGGGGGTTTATCTCTATATGCATAATTATTCAACCATAATCGACTCTTATTTCAAGGAGAAAAATTAATGGATCTACTCTTTTATTTCTCAAATGGACGAAGAAATAGAAAGAATAAGTGGGAGATAACCAATCTCTTTATAAGAAAACAATGAAGGTAGATAACAAATTCGAGTGTGTCTTCAGGGGAACATCGTAACAACCATGTAAGCCTGATTGTTATTGACTAACAATATCTCACAGGAGTGTCACCATGGCATAACTGATCCAACATCTTATTCTCAATTGAAAAGATGAAAAAATGCAAAATCAAACATAATAAATTAGAAGAAAATTAAAATAGTAGAAATAAAGTGATAGAAAAGTAAAATAAGTAGGAAATGTTTAAACAGAAAATAGAAATCAACTTCTGTAAGAAGAAAAGAAAAAAAATGAAACTGAAAACAGAGCTAGACTACTAAAATACATAAAATCTAGACAACATTAGATATTTTCAAGTTGGTTCCTTGTAATTCTTTAAGTGAGAACCATTAGTGCTATAGGAAAACAATCACTCCTCTAAATCCTTCGGAATGTAGGAATTTGTACCTAAGACAAAAGTGATCTTGAAAGGACCCAACTATAATTTTTGAAATTTTGAATGTCTTCCCCTATCAGCGTGAGTCGAATCCCATAGAAAAAAAATTTCATTGACCTTGAACTTGGAAGTCTTGACACTCTTGTTGAAATACTTCTTAACAGTTTGATGTCTCCTTTTAATATTATCCAAAGCAAACATCCTTTGTTCTTCCAAATCTAGCAATGTGTTTATCCTTTGTGAAACATTTGAAGAATTTAATTCTTCGATCTGTAGCATCAACCTTAAGGAAGAAAGTTCCAATTCAGTTGGCAAGAGGGATTATTGACCATAAACAAGATGAACATGAGTATAACGAGTTCTTACCTTGGTTTTATTTCGATCTGCCCAGAGGATGTAAGTGAGGAGAGTGTGCCACTGACGAGGCTTATATTCGATGAGCCTTTTGATGATTCTTACCATATTATTGTTGGTAGACTCAGCCTGCCCATTTCCTTAGGGGTAATAAGATGATGAGGTAAAAATTTTAACCCCCAACATGGCTAGAAATTGAGTCAGCTTAGCAGAAATGAAAGCAGGGCCATTGTCTGTAATAATTTATAATGGAAGACCAAATCTGGAAAAACTATTATTTTCAAGGAAATAAATTACCTGATCATCTGTGGAATGCTTAAGTGGGATAACTTCAACCCATTTTGCAAAATAGTATGTGGCTGTCAAAATAAAAACTTGTCCAGTTGAAGAAAGGGGATTAATTGGACCAATAAAATCCAATCCCCACTTTGGAAAAGGAAATTCTGCTAGGAAAGGTTGTAATGTCATGGTTGAAAGGCATTATTTCCCAGTAAATTTTTGGCACTTTTCATAAGATCTCAAAATACATAAGAGTCACAAAAGATCGAAGGCCAATAGCACCCTTTTACAATCATCTTGAAAGTAGTGGTTTTGGCATAGAAATGACCCCCTATATGAATGACAGAACTTGAAGAACCATGAGCTTCTTGTAATAGTTTCTATGCGTCTTCATTGTTTACACAACAAAGTAGCACATCATTAGCTGATATTTGAAATAATAAGTCTCCTATAATGACATATCTTATAGATTCAAGACAGAGTCTTCTCCTTTGATGAGTGTCTAAGTTGTCTAGACATCTTTGGTTCTGTAAATAATAAACCAAATTCTTGTACCAAGGATGTTCAAACAAAGGGAGGATATGATAGTCAATGTAAAAGAGGGCTGAAAGGGAACTATCCTCTTCCTCAATTTTTTCACCATTCTCAGCGTGTTGAGCCAAGTGAAGGGCTAGGTCATGTCCCTTGATAGTGGTATAAGTCACGATATTTAAATCATGCTCCTGAATCTTGGCAAGCCAATGTGCAAGCTTTCCTGAAAGATAAGTTTGTGAGAGAAAACTTGACAGTAGGTAAGGGGACCTTTACCAACGTATGCTTACCTAACATGTAAAGGAGAAACTTTTCAACATACTTAACAAGAGAGAAAACATGTTTGTCAATAAAAGAATATCTAAATTCATCATCAGACAAACTTTGACTCATGTAAACCATTGGTTTTTCATTGCCTTGGTCATCATTTTTCATAAGGAAAATAGAAACTACCTCCTCAGTGGCATTAGTATATATCGTGAATTCTTTCTCAAAATTCATCTTCACCAAAAGTGGTGCATAACTAATTTCTTTCTTAATCCATTCAAAATCATTTTCCACATCATCTGTCCAAGAAAAAGAATGATCTTGCTTAAGAAGATTATGAATTGGCTTGACCATCACCACAAAATATGGGACAAATCTACAGATGAAGTTAATAACTCCCATAAAATCTTGAACTTCTTTCTTGGAAGTGGGAGCAGGAAGATTAAGGATAGAAACATTCCTTTCAGGATCAATTCTTATTCCTAAATTGCAAACGATGTGTCCAAGGAGATTTCCATCGGTAACACCAAAAATGGACATGGAAGGGTTTACAGAAATGCCAAATTTCCTACATCGCATGAGAAATTTCCTCAGATGACCAAAATGATCTGATCGGATTTTAGAGTATACTGTTAAGTCATCAAGGTATATCTGAATGATATTACCAATCAAATCTTCAAAATCTAATTGCATAGCTCTTTGAAAGGTTGAGCCTATATTGGATAAGACAAAAGGTACACGTTCATAAGAAAAGGTACCCCAACGAGTAATAAAGGTGGTTTTATATTTATCTACCCTTTTTACCTTGATTTGATTGTAACCAGAAAACCCATCAAGTAAGGACATCATTTGTGACCTTGCAACTTGTTTCAAAATTATTTCCATGTTAGGGAGAGGGAAGTGGTCTTTTATACTAGCTCAATTTAATGCACTAAAATCAACACACAATCTAATCTGACCAGTTGTTTTTTGAATAGGAACCAAATTTGAAACCCATTCAAAATACTTGATTGGAAAAATGATTCCATCCTTCAAGAGTTTTTCCAAATCCTTTCGAATAGTTGCTTCTAGCGTAGGGTTGATGGGTCTTTTTTTTTTCTTGACTAGTTTTACACCTTCCTGAATGGGGATGGCATGATGTATCAGACCAGGATCAAAAGCATGAATATCCTCATACAACCACTAAAAACATCCTGAAATTCACCAAGCATCTTGGCAAACTTCACTCTCTCCTCATATGAACATTTGGCACCTATTTTAACATTCTTTGGAGTCTCGAGTGTCCCAATATTTAAAGATATGGTTTCACCCACCTTCCTTCTTGACTCTTCTTCTTTCCGTTTCTCCTTGTTTCCTACATCACTTAAAGAAAATGAACTCTCTAGAGGAGTTAAGCCTTTGAGAATATTGTTATCTTCTATGGATATAATTTCCTTAGGTTTAAAAGGTTCATTTTGAATAAAAGCACAAATGCTCTCATTGTTAGGGAAGACCTACCAAGATTCTATATTGACGGGGATATGCAGATGATATAGGGATTAAAAGGTACAATCAGGTCTGTGTGGTAGAAGTTTCCCATTAGGGGAGGCTGCAAAAACGACTAATTGATCAGCCACTGAGTAAATAGTTTGGGTGTATCGTTTCAACAACTTGTTTCTAGGAGAGTAAATTTTACACACAAGATTCACAACAAGCTCAAAATCCCCAAAAATGGAAAGGTGACCACAACCAAGGTTATAATCATTTTCAATGCCTAATAACAAGGATTCGAATTCAGTGACATTGTTAGTGCAAGTGAACTCCAACCGGTAAGAAAAGTTATGGATTTTTCCCATAGGGGAAATCAAGATAATGCCAGCTTCGTTTCCTTCATTAGAGCATGAACCATCAAAGTTCATGTGCCACATGCCATCATCTAAATCGATTTGTTCCATGGGAATTTTATCCTCCTCAACAAAAATTAAATACACTCCTAGGTCCTCTTCGATATAGTTTACGTTAGGCTGTGGGACACTCTCTATGTAAGGTGATATCCTTCCTTCTCTAAGTACTATAATGTTTTTTTCATTTTAAGGAACAGATAAATGTGTTCCATCGAGTGAGAGGTATCCACCTATTGAGGCTTGCCAATCTCTCCCTAAGATGATTGAGTAATTTCTTACTGGCATATCAATTACCTGAATGTTGAGGTTTGTCCTTATTTCAGGATGAGAGCACAAAACTAAGGTCACATCCTTAACCTCTCCTATGGTTGTTTGTTATAGACTATTATAGGAGATAATGCTTCTAGAATTTTCCTTTGTACAAAACAAGCCTAGCTCTTCCACAATAATCTTCGACATCACACTTGGGCCTGAACCACCGTCAATGAGGCAACAATGGGAAATTTTATCCATAATATTTACATAAATATAAAAAGGGGGATTTTTTACAGGGTATCTAAAGTTATGTACACCTAATTTATTTACATAAAAATCCTCTTCATTTACCTCTTCGGAAAGATTGGCTACAACGAAATTTTTTCCTTCCATGAATGTTTTCATATGCATCTGTTGTTCAAGGATGAAAACCGTGTCTAGAAGGGTTGCATCTGCTTTGATGTTGGCCAACTGATTCAAGATATTGTATTTGGAGGAAGAGAGAGGAGGAGTGATTCCTTGACTCTCAGGAACCTTAGGAACCTGAAGAGTAGTAGCAGTTGAGGATGAGCTTGGGCAAGAATAATTGTGGGGAGGATCAAATTTACCCTTGGGAGCATAGGCTTTGTTCCTAGTATTGATGACCATCATATCCTCTGTCTCTGCAAAATCTAGGACAATGATGGTAGATTTTGGTATTTTACCAAATATCTTATCTCTGACACTCCTCTTTACCTCACATGTGGTTTCTTTGTGGTGTTCGTCACAAAAGTTACACCAACTCTGAGGCAAGATAGCCTTAGGCTGAAAACTATTTTCAACAAGATTCCTAAAGGGAGGTGCAGAAGAGGATGAAGCTCCAAGGGTGAGTGGGAGACAGTTCCTTCCCTCTCATATGCTATTATACGACTATTCATGTCTTGTACTAGTTGTAACAAGGTGGACATGTCTGTTTGTCTAAACAATTCTCCCTTGGGAAGACCATCTCTTTCAAGTTGTTCTTCATACTTTGAGCAAGTATGCAGATTGGAGCCAATATTATCAATGGATTTTTCCTCAAGCCTATGATGGTAGGGGGAAGGCAATGCATTGTAGTAATACATGAAATAGGCTTGGTTTTGAGGGCAGATGAGTTCAGGGATTTGATTATATAACTTGGTGAAATGAAAGTTGAAGGACTTGATGGTCTCACCATCCTTATAGGTAATGTTATTATACTCCCTTAACTTCTCAGCTGGGATTTTAAATTTCCCATAAGTGGATCAGAAACAATAGATTAACTCCTCCCAAGTAGACATGATCTTAAGAGAAATGTAGAAGAAGTCGGCCGCAACCTTTCCTTCCAAGGAATTTACGAATAAATGCATGCAAGTATCATTGTCATTAGCCCCTATGTTATGACAAGCATTGGAAAATGCCACTAAATGCTCTTTTGTAGTGACAGTGTTATTTCCTGAAAACCTAGAAAGATTCTCTTTAAATTTAGGAAGTGGATGAGTAGCAGGAGCTAGGTTAAGGGGAGAGGACACATGCCATGGTGTGGTTGTGGCATATTCTTCTAACTAAAAAAGCCCATACTTTTTAATGGCTTTGGTGGGGTTTGTGGTAGATTTTACAAGGATATGGTGGCTATATAAGATACCAATCACTGATGACGATGAATATTGAGAAGATGGAGCACTTCCATTTCCACTGGAGCCACCACTAGATGCCATCCTGTGGATGATACATGAGGGAAAGAAAGACAAACTGGATGAACCAGATAACGTTTCCCTTAGAGAACTTTGTTGGGAAGATAACACAATGTTTCTTCTTCCTATTTCAGCAATAGGATTGATTTCAGTTGACAAGCCTCTTCTTATTCTAGAAGCACAAGAATCCAAGGACATGAAAGAAAGGCCAAAACTTTGAAGAAATAAAAAGGGTCACTGCTGACTTCTAGGCTGTCTACGTATAGCTTCCAATTGTTCTTGAGAACTAATATCTCATTCAATTGCTACCCAAGGATGGTTAATCTCAGCATGGGTGTTGGCAGTGTCTAAGATGGTATTAAGCAGATTCAAAGCAATGTTGGTCTGATCTTGAAGACTGAGTAGAATATTGGGATTTCTTGCAACAAGAACAGTCATTAAGAATAAAATAGTCAAAGAATCAATATCAGAAAAAGAAATATGTATCGATGAAAATCAAGTATAAAAATTATCCAGAGAGATATTGAAGATCTCCCCAGTATGGTCGCCAAATAAATGTTGAGGACAATATATGAAATGATCTTACTCAAGCATTTTAAGATTTTTATTGGCTAAAGAAAAATGGACGAAAATCTCACCCTATGTTTATATCCAAAAAAAATAACATCTTAACTCACAAGTATTAATTACGAGTTCTTAGGCTAGTCTTTTATCAATAAAAAGCTTGCTGGAAATTTACTTTTTATGCAATTTTTTGAACATATTAATTTATGAAATAAATGTAAATATAGAAGTAAATTCACCAAGATGATAATCAAAACAGATGAGACATAAATCAATCCTTTATTTCATTCCAATTCACCAAAGAATCATTTTCTTTACAAAATCTCATACAAAAATTTTGGACCAAAGTCAAACTTAGACATCCTCGATGGAACATACAAAAAAGGACCTCTGACAAAAAACCAAAAACTGAACTCTAAAAGATGGATCATCTTGCCATAGATTGTTTCCCACTTGACTCTTTAAAATAGCCTTTTTCAGTCATGAAAACTAATTCACAAACGGACAAGTCTACACAGACTATCAAAGATAGATCAACACCTCTGAAAAAAAAGTGTCTGAATGATGTAATTCAACCCTGAATATTGCTTTCTACAATAAGACCATGCTATCATAAAAGAGAATTAGGCTTGTGATGAATAAATGCATGAATGAAAACTAAACTATCTCAACATAAACTTTGTCATATAGTTGACTTAGGTTTATGGATAGTTGGTATGGATTGTTGGTTGTCAATTATGTCAACTATTGGAAAGTGATATTGTAGATTGATGTCAACCCTTAGTGATTGATCTCAACCCTTGGAGAAAGTCCGGTAGTGAATCTCGGTAGCACAAAGGTTTGGGTAATGGACCCAAGTTTATTTGATGTAAATATGACTCATTATTGTCTCATCATGGTTGATAATAAGTACAAATGGATGAACTCCAAAGTGGTCCCCTTATGGTGAAAGCCCTCATGGGAAGATGCTTTGCGGATTGAGTTATCCTAGAAGTATGGTTAGAGAAACCATGCTTATTTGTGGAATAATGAGATGAAGGTTAGTGAATTTTTCAATTAAACTATCATAGATTGATAATTCTTGTCATTCCATTTCCATTGGTATATGGAACATCAGATAACTCCTCACGGTTAGAGAGTTATGGCCATGAGAAGTTGGAGAACCCAGGTTTGGGTAATGGACCCATGTTTTTTTGATGTATAATGGTATGAGTTTTTATAAATTTTCAAGTAATACTATTCTTTGTGTATAGTAAATGTCATTCCATTTTTGGTGGTATCTGGAACATCACATAACTCCTCATGTTTAGAGAGTTATGGCCATGAGAAGTTGGAGAACCCAAGTTTGGGTAATGGACCCAAGTTTGTTTGATGGATAATCGTATGTGTTTTAATATATTTGTAGGTAAAACTATTCTATGTGGATAGTACATGTCATTCCATTTATGGTGGTAGGTTTAATGTCATATAACTCCTCACGTTTTGAGAGTTACGACCTTACGAAGTTGGAGGACCCTCATATGTCATCTAGAAGCCCCAAAAGGTAAAAGTAGTCAAAGTGGTTTAAGAGATTTTAGAAGGTAAATAATGATGCAGTACGTGCTCGCAAGCACGTTCGCTCATAGGATTGTTCAAATTACCCTTTTGAGCCGAATTAGCTCTTTCAATTCCCACTCTGGAATCTCTAATGACAACCTGATCCACAGGTCCTGCTCTTTCCTCACGGTCTTCTGCACTCGACCGCTACTCTTTCCACCACAGGAAATGTATATACTTTCGGGTTTCGGAGTTTCTTCTTTTCTGATGTCAAGAGTTCCTGTCCTCTCGAACTCCCGAACTCCGATTCACCGATGCACTCCCTTCCAGACTTAGCCCCTCCTGGCTATGCCCCCTAGTCCATATGACTATTCCTTGTAAGACCACAGTCTTATCTCCTTATCAGGATTCGGGGTTTCACAATCCTCGATGTCACAAACCTCTATCCCTGCAATCTCCTGATTTGTTGATTTGCTGATATGACACTTTATGCATTAGCCCTCCTGGCTAAACTCCTGGCCCATATCACTGTTATCCCCATAACCACAGTCTTACCTCTCTTCGGGGTTTCGGACATCGCAATGTTGAAATGAAATCACACTTTCTCTACGGGATTCCCGATATCCTGACTCGCGATTTCCCGATGTGATTCTCCTATCAGGACCTTTCCCGAAGGCTTTGCTCACTGCCACATGTCCCATCTAGATGGATGGTCCTGATCACCTCTCATGATTTCATGACTTCTGATGCCTCGGAAGTATTTCTCTAAGGATCCACAAAATGCCGAACGTCGATGCACCAAAATGTCGATGGGCACTTAATCTCTGCCACGCGTCTCCACAAACAAACGGCTCTGATCCACTCTCACTATTTTGAGACTTCAAGTGTCTCGACTTCCTTGACCTCGAGAAATACGATATCCTGAGTGTCGATTCTCCGCTATGCTGATAGTTGGCCCCACAAATGGCACTTCCCTCCTTTCGGGGTTTCGGACTTCAAAGTTCCAAAATGTATGGACTTCTTGTCCAAGGAATCCCCGATATGCTGATATCCCGATACCTGGGTTGAGATGGGTTAAACCCCGTGCACCTCCTGTCTGATCCGAAGACTGACGGGATTTTTGAATGAGATCCAATGGCTCACGATCTCCCCCTTCTGTGCCCTTCTCCTGATGCTCTCTGGACGTGAAATCTTCAACAGTCCAGATTTCTTCGGCCGATCCGACGGCTGATGCTACTCCTCTCGAGATGCTGCGATTTCCTCCTGTACTTGGAAGAATTCCAAGTTCTCAAAGGCCTCAAACTTTATCTTCCTTCCTCCTCTGTGAGCTCTTGGCTTTTAAACGTCGCTTGCATTTTTCATGACGCTGCTCCTCCTGAGCTTGTTCCTTTCGAATCCTCGAAGGATTCTTCAACTCCTGCGCCTCTGCAGGGTATTCTCATGCACATACAGTGTTGTCTCTCCTGAGATTTCTTGTAGCTTCACCCTCCAAGGAAACTCAGTTCTTTTCCCCTTTCTCCCTTCGATGGAGAAATATGAATGCCCTCTTAGCTATCCTCTGCCTCAAGCAACTTCTTGCTGAGTTTGTAGGGTGTTCAACAACCCTGTGAAGATCCCTCCGTGGACTCTTCCTTCACAATACAAAACTCAAAGAGTTCTCTCCTCTTCTGTCTATACACTTACTCAATGCCCTCCTGGCAGAGTATCTTTTCATAGAAAATCCAATAGTCATGTCTCCTGTGCACCCCTTGCACCTGCTCAATGCCCACTTGGCAGAGCTTCAAAGAATCCTCAGTGATTATGATTCCTTTTGAAGTCACAACAGAGTTCTTCTCAATGCACCACAATGCATATGCTCAATGCCCCCCTGGCAGAGCTTCACAGAACTCCTCAGAGCTTCTGTCTGCAACTGTGTTCTTCCTCCACAGCCTTGCCTCCAAGGTATTCAACAACCTTGAGGTCTTCTTCGAGTTGTTGATTCTAGTTCTTGTGCCACAACACGTCTTTGTCTGAACCCGCAAAATTTAGAAGTGCAAGCTCTGTGCACGGCTATCAGAACCCACAACTTTTTGTCACACCCTCCTGGTATGAAGCCTCAAAGACCTTTACCTGTAATCAAACACCCTCTTGCAAATTCACACCTACAACATACATCTATAGCATACATAAAGAACACTCACAGACATCCACATAACACAAAAATATATGCAGGAAAAACTGCTTCTGTTTATATTAAAATGGCAAATGCCTGTTTGTACAAGGGTGTTCTCGAGCACGGCCTATAACAAGGTCTCGACTCTTCTCTTCTCTTCTGCTCTCTACTCACAAATTATCTTCTCCCACTTCTACTCACTCCCTTCTACCAAAATGAGATATAGAATCTCCTTTTACTTGAGGGGGCTCGTCGAGATCTTCCCTCCAACCTACCTACCCTATTCAATTACATTGAATGGGCTGTCTAGTCCAGCATCTGGATCTAGATCTCAACATTACAAACATTAAAGGCCTATCTTATCTATAGCCCGCGCAAAGGCATGGCTCTATGGCTCAACAGCCTAAGCAATTGAATTACATTCAATTCAAAATAAAAGATGAGGGCTACACCTCTCTTCAGCATTGAATGCGTGCACTCGATGTGGCTGGCTGGCTGACATGGAGAGATGATCCCGCATCATACTCCTCAGCTGCAAAATTTAGGATCTCCTGCTCATGAGCTTCCCATATCTGATGTTGAAATCCTCCTGGATCCCAAATCATCCTCTGGATTTGTTCATCTGCTCCATTCTGCTGCTGCTGCTTCTGCACTGCTGCTACTGCTTCTTCTTCCTTTCTTCTTAGCTACTCCTTGCTGGTAGTTTCTACTGACCTCAACATCAACCTTCTGATCTCCTCGATCACTGCATCCAACTGCTCGAATGGCTGGTCCTGTTTTTGCAGTCTCCTCAGCTGCAAAAATTTTCAGCACATGGGCAGATCACTCTGATCTCCCACACCTTCTTCATCAACTTCCAACTTCACCTGTTGGATGTCCATGCCTTGCACTTTCACCCTCTCTTCCAGGGCTTCTATCTATTCCCACAGATAAACAAAACAAAATCTATCTTCCTCTTCTTCTTCTTCATCTTCCTGGCTAAATGTGTCGAGCCACTCCTCAGAATGCTCCTTTCCTCCTTCTGCTTTTTCTGCTGTCAGCTTCAGTGCTGCAGCCTTTTCAGCTTCCTGGCTGAATATATTGAGCCATTCCTAAGAATTCTCATCTTCTTTATCTGCTTGGGCATCTTCCAAAGTCTACTCCAATTTGTTCTCCCTGACAGTCTCAACTAGTTGTCCTTCTGTTGTTGTTGCTTCATCTGCAACATAGACTTCCACCTCCTCTCGGGCAAGTGGTAGGAATATTCCAATTCCCCTAATCATCATAATATTATCCTGATCTTCCTCCTCGGTCAGCTGCACATGCTGATCCAAACTCATCTCTGAGCTCATCTGCTCTGTCATCTCCTTAGGCTGATTCCAACTCATCGGCTCATCCCTGCCCACCTGGCAATATGGGATGCTTCCATTGCCCTCCTGGCAGTATTCGAGATCCTGCAGCGACCTCATATCATTGCCCAGCTGGAAATGTGAAATTCCCTAGTTGTATTCATGATAGTCTGTGAGATCCCACAGCAATCTCAGCTCTTTTCCCACCTGGCAATTAGGAATTTCCTCTCTGCCCTCCTAGTAGTTCTTGAGATCTTCAATTGATCCCATTTCATTCTCTTCATCATTGAGACCTCTCCTAGTCTCTGGTTCACATACCTGAATCATTTATTCTTCTGGTCTATTGAGGTTTTCAGCATACCTCAACCATCCTTTTAACAACCTTCGTTGTCTTCTGACCATCAACTCCTTGACTGGCCATTTTACCTTCGGATTTTTCATGGGCCATTCATACACCCATCTTGACCTCTTATCCTACCGCATCTCAATTGCAATTTCATCCAGTCTCGCATTCATCTCAACAAGTTCTTCATCCCATTCTGCGTCACTCATCAGGTCTAGGTCCTTTCTTCGAGCAAATCTATGGCCTTCAGTAGCCATGTTGTTGTCCCTGTCTGCTTTCCTAGCAAACCTGCTACTGTCACTCCACACTAAGAGTGCTTCCAGCTTCATCCTACAGTCCTGCTGACTGTCTTCTCAATCGCTGCTTGCCTGTGAACAATCACCACAGAGTCTCCAGCGCTCTGTCTTCCTTTACCTTCTCTCTCTGCTTGAAATATACAAATAGAGTTATTGCTTTGATACCACTTGATGTGTATCAGAGTGCTCTTTATCCCTTTCTTCTCTTGCCTGAAATATACTGAAAAGAATCAAGCTTTGATACCAGTTGACGCAGTACGCGCTCGCAAGCACGTCCGCTCACATGATCGTTCAAATTCCCCTTTTGAGATGAATTAGCTCTTTCGATTTCCACTGTGGAATCTCTAATGACAACCCGATCCACAGGTCCTGCTCTTTCCTCATGGTCTTCTGCACTCGACCGCTACTCTTTCCACCATGGGAAATGTACATACTTTCGGGTTTCAGAGTTTCTTCTTTTCTGATGTCAAGAGTTCTTGTCCTCTCGAACTCTCGAACTTTGATTCGTCGATACGCTCCCTTCCGGCCTTAGCCCCTCCTAGATATGCCCCCTAGTCCGTATGAATAGTCCTCGTAAGACCATAGTCTTATCTCCTTATCGGGATTCAGGGTTTCACGATCCTCGATGTCATGAACCTCTGTCCCCGTAATCTCCCGATCTGTCGATTTGCTGATACGACACTTTACGCATTAGCCCTCCTGGCTAAACTCCTGGACCATATGACTGTTATCCCCGTGACCACAGTATTACCTCTCGTCAGGGTTTCATACATCGCAATGCCAAAATGCAAGGACACTTTGTCTACGGGATTCCCGATATCCCGACTCACGATTTCCCGATGTGATTCTCCTATCGGGACCTTTCCTGAAGGCTTCGCTCACTGCCACGCATCCCCTCTAGATGGACGGTCCTGATTGCCTCTCATGATTTCACGACTTTTGATGCTCCGGAAGTCTTTCTCTCAGGATCTGCGAAACACTGAACCCCGATGCGCCAAAATGCCGATGGGTGCTCGATCTCCACCACGCATCTCCACAAACGGACGACTCTGATCCACTCTTGCTATTTCGAGACTTGAAGTGTCCCGACTTTCTCGACCTCGATAACTCTGATATCCCGAGTGTCGATTCTCCGCTATGCTGACAGCTGGCCCCACAATTGGCACTTCCCTCCTTTCAGGGTTTCGAACTTCGAAGTTTCGAAATGTGTGGACTTCTTGTCCATGGAATCCCCAATATGCCGATATCCCGATATCTGTCGGAACTTTTACCTAGTGTGAGAAGGGTTAAACCCCATGCACCTCCTATCTAATCTAACGGCTGACGAGATTTCTGAATGAGATCCAAAGACTCACGATCTCCCCCTTCTGTGCACTTCTCCTGATGCTATCTGGACGTGAAATCTTCATCAGTCCAGATTTCTTTGGCCAATCTGATGAATGATGTTGCTCCTCTCGAGCTGCTATGATTTCCTCCTGTACATGGAAGAATTCCAAGTTCTCAAAGGCCTCAACCTTTGTCTTCCTTCCTCCTCTGCGAGCTCTTGGATTTTAAGCCTCGCTTGCATTTTTTACGATGTTGTTCCTCTTGAGATTTTCCCATTTGAATCCTCGAAGGATTCTTCAACTCCTATGCCTCTGTAGGGTATTCTCATGCACACACAGTGCTGTCTCTCCTGAGCTTTTCTGTAGCTTCACTCTCCAAGGAAACTCAGTTCTTTTCCCCTTTCTCCCTTCAATGGAGAAATATGGATGCCCTCCTGGCTATCCTCTGCCTCAAGCAACGTCTTGCTGAGTCTGTAGGGTGTTCAGAAACCCTGTGAAGATCCCTCCATGGACTCTTCCTTCACAATACAGAACTCAAAGAGTTCTCTCCTCTTCTATCTGTACACTTACTCAATGCCCTCCTGGCAGAGTATCTTTTCACAGAACATCCAACGGTCCTGTCTCCTGTGCACCCTTTGCACCCTCTCAATGCCCACTTGGCAGAGCTTCATAGAATCCTCAGTGATTCTGATTCCTTTTGAACTCACAACAGAGTTCTTCTCAATGCACCACGGTGCATATTCTCAATGCCCACCTGGAAGAGCTTCACAGAACTCCTCAGAGATTCTATTTGCAACTGTGTTCTTCCTCCACAGCCTTGCCTCCAAGGTATTCAGCAACCTTGAGGTCTTCTCCGAGTTATTGATTCCAGTTCTTGTGCTGCAACACGTCTTTGTCTAAACCTGCAGAATTCAGAAGTGCAACCTCTGTGCACGGCTATCAAAACCTGCAGCGTTCTGTCACACCCTCCTGGTATGAAGCCTCAAAGACCTTCACCTGAAATCAGACACCCTCCTGCAAATGCACACCTACAGTATACATCTACAACATACATAAAGAACACTCACAGACATCCACATAACACAGAAATACATGCAGGAAAAACTGCTTCTGTTTATATTAAAATGGCAAATGCCTGTTTGTACAAGGGTGTTCTCGAGCGCGGCTTGTAACAAGGTCTTGGCTCTTCTCTTCTCTTCTTCTCTGTACTCGTAGATTCTCTTCTCCCACTTCTACTCACTCCCTTCTACCAAAATGAGATACAAAATCTCCTTTTACCTGAGGGGGCTCTTCGAGCTCTTTCCTCCAACCTACCTACCCTATTCAATTACATTGAATGGGCTGTCTAGTCCAACATCTGGATCTAGATCTCAGCCTTACAAACATTAAAGGCCTATCTTATCTACAGCCTGTGCAAAGGCACGGCTCTATGGCTCAACAGCCTAAGCAATTAAATTACATTCAATTCAAAATAAAGGATGAGGGCTATGCCTCTCTTCAACATTGAATGTGTGCACTCGACGTGGCTGGATGGCTGACGTGGAGAGATGCTCCTGCATCAAATAATAAAGTGAAGTGATGAGTGTACTATAATTCAAAGTGAATACAAATTAAATTATTTAAATAATAAATTTAATGGAGAAATTAGAAGTGGGTTAACCCTAAAAGAAGGAAAGTGGGCAAAGTGACCTAGAAGATGTTTTTAAGGAACCTACTTGGAGAGTATAAATAAGAGGCAAGGCTCTCTCATTTAAGATCACACTTGAGAATATTGAATATATATAGGTGTCTAAGGTAACCAAAGGATATCTACGATGAATTTCTAAGGAAAGGTGAAGAAAATAAGGTCAGAATTCAAGGAAGGATAAATTCTTTTGATGATGCTTTCTAAGGTATGTTATTTACAGGCCATCTCACCATTTTCGCAATAAATTTTTTCCTAGAATGATT
This sequence comes from Picea mariana, assembly GCA_032191745.1. Lineage (NCBI taxonomy): Eukaryota > Viridiplantae > Streptophyta > Pinopsida > Pinales > Pinaceae > Picea > Picea mariana. The sequence goes on along the minus strand of JASDQU011377859.1, from coordinate 4,315 downwards.
CAAACCATGAAATTTCTATGCTATTGATGAAACATATCCAAGTGTATGTGGTAAAACATTCATCTTGTGGGTCATTTTAGTTTTGGCTTTACACTCTGCGGAAAATAGGGTTTGTGGCTAGTCCTGAAACTAGTCTAAAACAAGTGTTTCAGGTAAAAACGTCATAACTTCTTCATAAAAAATCCAAATTAAGTAAGACCAACTATGTTGGTTAGATTACAATATGTAGTATTCTTTGTAGTACAAAAATTATGTGCAAGACATGCTCTACAAGGTTTCTCTCTAGAATAATCCAGAATTCAACAAGGAATGTCATTTTTGCTATTACTCATTTTCTGAGAGGTTCCAAGTAGTGAAACCTAGAGGAATTGCACAAAACAAACTTAATAAAATTGTGTATAAGTTTCATATATTTGTTCATTATAGGTACAAAGTTATGATTATTTCAAGTTAGGGTTTTTGACTAATCCAAAACTAGTCATGTGAGACTAAAGAAAAGTTTGATGAAAATGCTAGTCTCTTGTTGTTAAAGTTAAAGAAGGTTTGTCGGTATGTGATCATATACACCAGGTCTATTACAGAGTTACAAATCATATTTGGATGATGAAATGGATGAGGGCATTTGGTTGAGATACATGTCGGGCACATGGTTGAGACAAGTAGTTGATGAGTTGGCACATATATGAGGTGTATAGTTGATGATGTTGGTACATCTTGATGACTCATAGTTGATGAGTACTTTATAAATGATTGGTATATACTTTGTGTTATCAGAATAATAGGTAGGTGTGAACACTAACTGATCTCCCTAGATCCACCTGGATCTAGAACAAAACACACTAGAACATGATGCTTTCCTTAAGTTTTAGATATTGGATTTACTAACTAAAGAGGGATGGGTGACATACCGTTTAAATGTTGCTTCCTCTCACCATCACCATCCCGACTCCATTCCAATTCTCATACAATGATGAACCTGCAAAAGAACGCAACCAACCAAAGTGATAGTAATAGCATAAACTCAATATAAACCTATGTATGTGATCAAGGAATCATACAATAAAACACAACAAGATTTATAGGAAAGAATCATATTACTCTATCATATTAAATGTGAAAGAGAGATTACAACCATGGCCTTGATGTCATAAGGTCCCTTCCAACTATCCTTTGTTCCCCACACACTTCTTTCTCCAAGGATTCTAAGACCATGGATCTGATAACTACTCACAATCTATCTCGACAAAGAAAATCTCAAAGCCACTCAAACCAAGCTAATAATTCCAAGCCAACCAAAGCTAACAAGCTCAAGAACCCCTTCTCCATGAGAGATCCTCTCCTTTTATAAGTTGAATAGGATAAGGTGAGGAGGTTAGGATGATCCCACTAAATCATGAAAGTGAGTAAGATCCAAACCATTTGGATGCCACTTCACCATGGAAGTTTCTCCTTCTAGAAGATTCGAGAAAACACTCATTTTCTCATGTGTAAGCATTCTCGCACCCTAATTATAGTGAAACCTGTGAATTTTTTGCACCCTAGCTATGATGTAGCCTGCGAGAATTAGGCATTCTCGCACCCTAATACATAGGCAGCCTGCGAACTTCCCTTTTTATAAGGTTTTTACACAGGAAAATGCAACTTCTTTTCTCAGGAAAAGTTCTTCTCCCTTCTCTCTTTAGGAACTCAGGCCACTGACCCCTCTGAAGGCAACATATAGGTTTACATCATTAACGGTCATAGGGATGATGAAAATAATGTGTAACATAGAGCCTCCCAAAGTATGAAGTTAGAATAGAGTGATAGCTGAAATACTTTGTTGAGTGTGTGTAGGGAACAAGGAACAATCGGTCGGAAACCTGCCAACAAGCAAGGAAATATAGTACAATAATATATCATCACTGAGGTAGGCATTCCCATACTCAGAATACAAATGACTCAAAGCATAAATGTCGACATGCAAAGATCCATGTCAAGTAAGACAGGTCATGGCCACC